>JAHBCN010005855.1:52282-67370 GCA_019359885.1 Listronotus oregonensis | reverse complement strand
TATATTATATATATATATATATATATATATATATATATATATATATATATATATATATATATATAAAAAAAAAAAAAAAAAAAAAAAAAAAAAAAAAAAAAAAAAAAAAATTATATATAAAAAATTAAAAAAAAAAATATATATATATATATATATATAATATAAAAAAGGGGTCCCAACAGTGGGGGGCTTTTTACAGCCAAAACCCAAAAAAGTTGGGAGTTCCGTTCAAGTGCAGGTATCAGTTAAGAAAAAAGCGCTTTTTGGAAAATAATGTGGGTATGTACGGGGGGGCCCCCAAAAAATTGTGGCAAACAAAATTTTTTTTTTTTAAATTTTAACATACTGTATATTTTTGCATCTGGGAAACCCCCCTTTTAAACATCTTTTTTTTTCCCCTAAAATATTTCTTTTTTTTAAAGGGGTTAGTTTTGTAGCAAAAATTTTTTTTTTAAAAAATAATTGAATTTTCATAAACCCCACTTAAACACATATAAACAAATAAATAAAAATTTTATGTCAATATTGATATTTTTAAAAATTGTAAAAACTTTGGATGCTCTAACCGGGTTTTTTGGGGTTTTTTAATCTTATACAGAGTGTTCTTTTTTTTTTTAATTTAAGAAAATCAATGCTATTTTTCTTTTTTTTTAAAATGGAACCCCCTTATTTTTTTTAAAACCTTTAAAATGTAGAATTATTATACCAACTTTTTTTTGTTCCCCCAAAACATACTAGTTTTTTTTTAACCCTTCTGGAAATATTTATAATAATTACTAATTTATTTGTCTAAAAAGTTTTTTTGGAAAATATGATAAACCCCCCCAAAATTTTAAAAATTTTTAAACCAAAAAAAATTTAAAAAAAGGGCCCCTTTTGGGTTCTGAACTAGCAGGGTTTTAAAGGTAAAAAAAAATTTTTAAAAAAATTAAAAAATTTTTCTTAAATGAGGCAAAAAGCAAAAACATTTTCCCTTTTTCCCCTTGAAAAAATCTGAAAAAATGCTATATCCAGGGAAAAAAAATCATCCCCCGGATCCAAAATTAAAAAAAAAAGTAGTGACTTTTTAAAATATTATTTTTTTTTTTAAAAAAATTTTGTGTCAAAAACAATAATAAGAATAATAATGAATTTTAGCAAAGATGAGCTTGTTGACAGGGGTTTTTTTCCCGGAGAAAGTGAAAAAACTGCTTTTTTGCTACAAAAGGGGGTTTCCCGGGGAAACCTGACAGAAAAACCCCGGAAAAAAAAAAAAAAAATTTCAGAAGATTTTGGCAAGATTTGTTGAGACGGGGAAAAGCCCATATCAAAAAAAAAGAAAAAAAAAAGCCTGTCACCAATGAAAAAAAAGGTTGGGCCTTTTTTTTTGGGGGGGGAATTGAGGACCCCAAAATAAGAAAGGAAAAAATCGGGAAAAAAGGGAGATATAAAAAAAAGATCGGTCCAGAGAATTTTAAAAAAAAAACGTTTCCAGGGCTATCATATCCAGCCACCAAAACCCTTTTTTTAAAGAGGTTTTTTAAAATCGTTGGGAATTTTGTACCTGGGCAAGAAATAAAATACGGGAAAAGGCCCTTTTTTTTTTTTAACTCGTTTTTTTTAAAGGGCAAAAAAAAATTTTCATAACAATGGATGTGTAAATAGACATCTTCCCCTTTTTTTTTTATTTAAAATCCTCATTTTTTGCGCCCGACAGACTCCCCCCCCCCGGTGGTTTTTTCCCCAAAAAGTGGGCTGGAATTGTAGGGGGTTTCTATTATAGGTCCCTTTTTTTTTTTAAAGGTCATCTTAATGGACAAATTGGGGGTTTTCAGTTTTTACAAAACGAGTTTCCCAGAAAATTTTTTTGGGAGAAATTAACCCACATGTTAGGCAGGATGTGGTTTCAACCCCAAAGGGGCACCAGCACATTTTTCAAAAATGTAAAAAGGGGGGATTTAATGCAACTTTTGGACAGCAATGGATTGGTAGAAATGGGCCTACCCATTTGGGGGGGGTAGATCTCCCCCCTTTAACAAAACTCGATTTTTTTTTGGGGATACATATTTTTTTAAAAAATTTATTGCTAAAAAACTAATCTTTCAAAGCTGAAATATTTCGGGAATAAATAAAGATGCTTAAGGCGTTCCGATGCAAAAAATACAGAGTTTCATTTAAAAAAAAAGAATTTTGTTTGCCACAATTTTTGGGAAACCCCCACAACCCCATTATTTTTGAAAAGTTTTTTTTCCCAACTGGGGAAGCCCACGTACTTTTTAGGACCCTGTTTTATATATATATATAATATATTATATATATATATATATATATATATATATATATATATATATATATATATATATATATATATATATATTTAAAATTTTAGATTAATTTTTGAGTAACGATTTTATGTAAAAAAAATTTTTTTTCAGAATTTATTTAAAGCATATATGGGGGGGGAAAAATAAGACAGTTTTTTTTCCCGAAATTTGTAATCCCCCCTTTTGGGGGCCCCCCAAAAACAGCAGTTTTTTTCTACTAGAATCACTGTAGCCTTTCTTTTTCATCAGGATAGGTAGGTGGCAAAAAAATTTCTACAAAGTATACTTATTCGTGAAAAAAAAATTTTCTTTATTTTTTTTAAAAAAAATTTTTTTTTAACTTAAGACATTTATGTATTCCATAAAACAAATCATTAAAACATTAATTCCTTTGATCCTGGGTTACTTTTGAAACAAAGTTTTCAAACGAAAAAACCTTCATTTGGATTTGAGAAACGCTGACCACATCTTCTATCTTTAAGTTTTGGGAACAAAAATATATCACATGATAACAGGGCAGGGCTGTAAGGTGGATATTCCAATAATTTTACCTTCGACTGCTCTAAAAATCGGTTTGTTTGCAGCGCCGTATGGGTAGAAGCATAACTTCAAGATGATGTTGCAAGTTCTTTTCAATTGCAGTCATTTCAATCCCCAAAGTGCCCAGAATAATTTGATATTTTTACAAGATTGTCTTCTTCTATTATTTGTCGAACAGTAGCTATATTTTCTTCAGTGACAGCAGAAATTGTCCTCCCCTCACGCAATTCGTCACTCAAAGAAACTCGTTCAAACTTAAATTCGTTGAACCAGTTATACACACTTCTCGCCCGAAGGTTTAGTGCACTGTTTGGGGGCAGACCACTTTAAAAATCATAATAAATTTTCGCGTGTAAGATTAATTTTCATTATTCAGAATTTATTTAAAGCCTTATAGGCTTTAAATAAATTCTGAATATTAAATTTTAATATACAATCGTTACTGAGGAATCTATTAAAGTCAAAAAAAGATCATAGGAATCAAATAAGCGATTGGTCAACCTTAAAATTGGGGTCAGCTTGTAGTGGTCGTTTTTTTTTGTAGAGTTGAGTGTATATGCTACCTTTTTTTTTTAAGGCATTGTATATTGTGATGGGAAAGGGTTTTTTAATGAAAATTTTAGAGGTTAGGTGACCTATATAACAATTTTTTTATAAGTTTTTTTTAAAAATTAATTTTTATTGGGGGAAAATTTGGGGTTTTAATAGCATATTTTTGTTGTTGATTTTAAAGTAAGTTATTTCAATTGTATTATTTTTTTTTTTTGTAATTTTTAATAAAAATTGCATTGACTGATGATTGAAAATGAAAACTGGCATATAATAGGCTGGCCAGCAACATATTTGTGGTTTTTTTTTTATTAAAAAAAATGGGGGTATAGGGGGTTTTAAAATTTTTTTTTGTACATTTTTGAAGAATAAATTTAAATTGGGGAAAAATGTGATACAATTTTTAAAAATTTAAAATTTTTTCAATATGCTGCAAAAAGAAAGAGTTTGTATTTATTTTAAGTAATAACAGAATTACTTTAATTTAGAAAGTCAATAATCTGTCAAAGTCTAGCATTTATTTTTAATAAGTCTTGGTAAAAGTAAAACATATTTATTATTTACAATCTTTAATTAACAATAAACGCTACTTTAAAAGAATATTAACTTTTTGGGTTTTGTCATTTCAGTTATGGATTGTTATTTTTTCTAGTTCCAAATTTAAATCAGAAATTTCTTATATAAATTAAATTAATTCTGTTATTACTAAAAATGAATTTAAATCCTCGCGGACGTATATAAGGGGGGTTTAGGGGGTCCGGACTCCCCTCCCTCTTCATATCCATCTCACTTGTTCAACAGAAAAAAATTACATGCACCGCGCCGATTGTAGAAAACGATAGTTGCTTAATCCGCCGCAGTGCGGGGAAATGGGCACTACCCCCGCCGCCGCCGCCCGCGCTTTTGCGGCGCGCACCAAACCAAGCTAGTCTAGTCTATTTTGTCTCTTCGCGTTGCGCAATAGTTATAATACAGAAAGAAGTGTCGCTTTTAAAAAGTAAAAAATGAACAAAACAGGTTTTTTTTCTAAGAAAGAGAGACCAAAGCCCAATGAACTTTTATCAAAAGACAATTTGGACCTTCGTAACTTTTATTGCCTCTGCCCTTGGACGTCTTGATTTGTAATGGTCCAGCTGTCAACTCCAGAGTGGGAAAATGGTTGTGATGGTGTAACTCGTGCTGTCGGAAGTTGTTCCATTAATTGCTCGGCTGTCTGGGCCTTGAATCGAATACACTTTATGCATTTTCCAATGTTAGTTTTGACTGTTCTTTTCCCATTGACGATCCAGTACATTTCTGAATGTATGCTAATGTTAGCTGGTTTCCGCCGTGTAGGGTTTTCCAATGAGCATCATTAATAACCAATTTGCAAGGTGACTTGAGAATGCAAAATAGCAGGGTGTTTGGAGTTAAATGATAGATGCGATTTCTGCAGCCTTTCCCTGACACAGAAGAATCCCATCAGCATCTAGGAATGGATTAAGATTGAGTATCTTACTAGCCATGGCAACTTGCTTTTTCTCTAGTAGAGCATCAATTTCCTCTTTGGGGACCCCTCCCTTGTCAAAGCTATAGCCACTTTCGTGTAAATCCTCTTTTATTGGAACATATTGAAAAAAATATTGATTTTCCATCATGAAAATGTCCAGGATTCTTTTAGATCCTGCGGGAAAAAGTACCCAGGATGGCTTGCTATGTCACATTTTTTTTTTAATACAAGGAAAGCTAAAAATATGGTTCAGTTAAGTTCTAGTTGGACAAATTTAAAAATATTTTAAACCCTTTTTAGGAAGCGGTTTCAAACTTATGCAGCTGTTTTAAAATAAAAATTGTTAAAGACGTCATCATTTTAACGCCAAAAAATTATTTTAACATTGCCAATGGATGACGCCATACCTCAGTTACTTTGTAATTTTTTTTCTAGATACTAGGCAAACGAAGTACATTCCAAGCACTTCTTTTTAAAAATAAAGTAATATTAATAAGGGTATTGCTAAACAGTGCTTTTTCATCTTTAATAAAATTGCAACTGGTAAATTTTTTGACTTGATTTGACATATAAACATATCTAGTTCTTGGATGGTTATGTTTGCTTGGATTTTAGAAAATAGTACGTTATTTATCAAATGGTGAATGCGAACTAAAATGGTAAGTCTCTGGCCACCTCCTGTATAGAAATGCAGAGTATTGGATACAAACTTTCTTGAATTATTATCAAATTTTTGTTTTTGTTTTAATTAACTTAAAATTATCATGTACTAATAGGTTTTTTTTGTATTGAAAATATACGTAAAATGACAATGATTAAAACGAGTTTTTATTTACCTTAAAAAAGGTCCCCTGATTTTGGCAGCAACAGCAATAAAATTCTTCAGGTAATTACATTAAAAAAGCAGTCTAAATCGGAATATAATATACCTGCCTAAGGCTAGTCGTTAGCCATTGTTGTAGAACTTTTGCTAAATTCAACATTACCTCATCTTTAAATACAGGGAAACGCGCCCTGCCTCACTTGTAATATCTGACTTCTAAATAAAAGCACCTTGCAATATAAATGCAGAGTCTATATGCAGCCTTATTATAATGTGATTTTTACAGAAAATTAAAATAATGCTTTTACATAGATTGAATGCTTTTCACCACGCTTTTATTAGCTTCACACAACGAACTCAAGGCTTCACCTGTATGTATATATGTAACGGAATCTTTCAACTTAATTTTCACCAATTTCTAGAAGTCTAGGGGTCAAGAGCCGATGACATTACAAATATTTCAAAGCTTCGTTCTATTGTCCTAACTAGGATCATCAGAATTAAAAAATAACTTTCTCAAAATGACAATACTTGGCGAATATGCAAGACCAAAATAGCACAAAATGCTTTTTATCCAGGCTACTGGCAACAAAAGAATTATTTTCGGAGAAAAGGTTATTCACTGACTTTCATGTTGGGCTATCTATGAGGTTTTCCTTTTCCATATGGAATTTTGTTATGGTTCGTTGGCCATAATAGATTTATTGACAAATATAAGATATACTGAAAGTCGACACTCTTAATTAAGATTACTTTTGATGTTGTTTTGGACTAAATCTTAGAAAATAAATTAAAGTTACATAAACACGCTTTTTAGCAAACCGAAGTAAAAAGTAGAAAATAATTAATTATAGTAAAAAAGCGGGGAGTGCAATTTATTAAATTTTCATAATAATTTTAGTTTTCTCTAAATTTTCATAATACCAATAAAAAATCGGGTAATTGTCTCGAAAGTTGCCTCCTCTCCGATTTTGACCAAGTATCGGGGTTTTTTGGACGCTGATTACGAATCTGCAAAAATTTTTCGGCAACGTTTCGTTTTCGAGATATTTATCATCAAAGTTGAAGATCAAACTAACCTTATTTACACTATTCCTCCTTCTTTGCACAGAATTTTGATTTTTACACCAAATTGGTACACACTATTTCACAAACACCTTTTAAAAACTTGTTTTTATATTAATTTTACATTTTTTTCCATTTAATTGTAAACCTCCACTTTCACCCGCCGCAACGTGTAGGCAACCATGTATACATTAGCCTTTTTGTAAACAAATGTGGCTGCTGCTTTTGAACTTGAAAGTTCGCAATTTAATGGAAAAAAGGTGCAAAATAAATAAAAATACAAGGTTTTAAAAGGTCTTTATAAAATATTGTGTGCCACTTTAGTGTAACAATAAAGAATTCTGTACAAAAAGAAGGGGGAATATAGTGAAAATTAGGTTAGTTTGATTTTTAACTTTGATGTTGAATATCTCGTAAACGAAACGTTGCCGAAAAAAAAAATTGCAGATTCGTAATCAGCGCCCCAAAAAACCCCCGTAAACCAAATTTGGTCAAAATCGGAGAGGAGGCAACTTTCGAGACAATTACCAAAAATCGTAACATTTCATATCAAGCACCCCACGCTTTTTTACTATATTTTATTAGTTACTACTTTTTAGTCTATCATAAAAATCATGTATTTTGGCTGTGACTAATTTCAAGAAGGAGAAATTTTGGGAAAGTTTATCCATTTTTGAGGTTGGGTCCGAGTGGAGCTGCTGCGCTGAAGCCATATATCTTAAAAATCAGAAGTTACCAACAAAATTTAACTTCAGATTCGTGATTTGCGCCCCAAAAACCGTATAGTGAATTTAAATAGTCGGCAGTGGATAATTAAAAAATTACTAATCATTATATCCAAACTTTTGGCAATTCATTTGGAAAAGTAAGAGGCATTTTATAAAACATCTAAATTTAACTAGTCAAGCTGCAAAAATAAGGGTGAAAATAACACATGATATCACTCATGCTTTGCTTTGCTTTCACTTTTTTGGTCTCCGTCGGTGGACGTTCAACCAGCTCTCCTTTCCAGACACACGTTGTTATCAACGTGGCTTTTTCCCCGGCTTTGTACGTGGAACTTCTGGATAGTCGGGCTCTGTAGCCCCCAAAAATTCCGAACTTTTCAAAAACTTAAATTCTCAAAATTTTCTAAAATATTTTCTTATCGATGCAGGCACAAAAAATGGACATCCGACCAGATGACTGCTACTGGTATCGCGCATAACCGTTTTCTGTCAGTACTGCTTCTTCCTGCTGAGCGCGCAACCATCTTCCGCCATTAGGAAAATCCCTCGTGCGTGGGGCTCCCAGAAAGAAACAGATATAGGAATCATCGCTCACAGCGCTTGGCCCCAGAAGAAGGACTCCATCTTTTGGCTTGAGTTTCTTCTTGATCCCCGATGGTAAAAGCCGTTGATACAGTCCTTCAGCCGCCTTCCCGAAAAACTATGTAGTTTTTTATCGCGAGCACTTCACTGATCGGAGGTCAAATAGGAACTGTGATATCACTCATATTTATCCTGAAGCCGATCCTGAAATCTGCATTTCGATTTTTCATTTTATTTTTCTCTCGGTCGATTCGTAACGTCATCAAAAGTCGGTTAATAAGTTCTGCTAACCGGAAATTTCCCTAAACCTGGTGCTTAAAAACATGACAAAAATTATGCATGACTTTTCTTTCTTTTCTATGTACTAATAGTGAAATAGAGATAACACGTAAGTGGGTTTTTACTTTTTCTGAGATTAGTTAAATTTTGAGGTTACGTCGACAAATATTTGCCAAAAATAGTAAACAATTTCTTTTGTGCCGGGATTATTTTATTTAAAATAGATTTAATGATCTTTTTGAAAAATAGTTAGTGCTTAGATAATTGAAACACCATCATTATGCCTGACCTAAAAACTATGTTAAAAGAAGGGGCTATCCAAATTGGATCTGGCGGTTCTGCAGGTAAGTAAACTTGGAGAAAAAAGAAAAGCAGTACATTTTCCTCTTTACTTGTGTTTTTTTTTGGTTTTTAGGCTTTGTAGAAGTATGTATAATGCACCCTTTGGACCTTGTTAAAACAAGGCTCCAAATTCAGTCAGGAAAAAGCCTCACGAAAAACGACCCCAAATATTATTCGGGGGTATTTGACTGCTTTAAGAAAATGTACAAGCATGAAGGTATAACCTCATTTTGGAAAGGCATTATTCCACCAATTGTGGCTGAAACCCCAAAACGTGCTGTGAAAGTAATACAACAATACAGTATGTAATTTTTGATTTGTTTCTAATTCTCGATTTTTAATTTTTAGTTTTTTACTTTTGAACAGTATAAACAGTTCTTTTTGTTTGGGTCACCAACACCTACACCTTTGGTGAGTATGGTCATTCAGAATGTGGCTAAAAATAAACTTTTATTGTTTTTCATTCTATTTTTAAAACTTATCTAAATATAAAAATATAATTTTAATATGTTCCAACTTATATTTTTTTTTGTAAGGAATTCTTGACCTTTATGAGGAATATAATAATGGTTTTTTATTTAAATTTCATATACAAACAAATACATGATCAGGAAATTGTCGGGTTTAAATCAGTGACCCATTCACGAATTTATTGTTAATACATATTTTTGGTCCTTTGTACTTCTTTCTAATCCAAACATAGGGGCCATTTTCTGACACAACTATTTAATTTTTATTGATATGAAATCATAGATGTTTTAAAAATTTTAGTTAGATTTTGGTTAAAATAAAATAAAATAAAAGATTAGTTCCAAAAATAATGCCTCTCTAATAAACTTAGTCCTTATGTTTCTTCTTTTGATGCATATGTTTGAAGAATATAGGAGGCTATATTTAAAAAAAATGTGCATAAGAAACAACAAAAACACAAGTTATTTCTTTGGGTTTTGCAAAAAAAAACAAATACCAGAAATATTCAAGATAAATGAAATGTTAAACCTAGAACTAAAATTAAAATAAGATTTATTATTAATTTTAGACATTTTCATTAGCTGGTTTTGGTGCAGGAGTTACCGAAGCCATATTAGTTAATCCATTTGAAGTGGTAAAAGTAACTTTGCAAGCCAATAGAGCTGTTGGAAAGGAGCTACCAAGTACATGGTAAGAAAGTTACGTACAACCCTTCTATTAAATGTGATTTCAAAGGATTATTTCCTTTTTGTTGGATAGGTTTGGCAATATTTTTTTTACATTAAAACATAAAAAACTGGTAAGCAGATCCTGTACTATTAACTGTAAATAAAAAAAATCAATTTATTTATTTCTTATTTATTTACATGGCATAAAATAAGTCAAAATTCTAAACTACAGACAAAATTATGGCTTTTATTTAAAAAAAAGTGAAACTCCCCTCTTTTTTCGTCAATAAAATGCATCTATTTAAGTTTAGCAATTTTTAGTGATTTGTTTCATATTCTACGTGTAAAGACAAATAATAATAATAATAAAAAAAAAATTAAAAATATCAATTTTTGGATTTTTCAAATATTTAAAAAAAAAATTTAATCGAAAAATTGACATTTTTGATTTTTTTCTTTAAATTTCATTTTTGATAAACTTTAAAAATAAATATATTTGACAAAAAATTACCATATATTAAAATAATACAGGGTATACCAAAAAATATATAATTTTTTTAAATTTTAGGCTTTATTTATAAAATTAAAAAAAAACTTTAGTGGTATATTAGAATATTAGTATAGTCATGTAGAGTAAACAAAAATAAGAACTAATAATATATAGGGAGTATCAAAAATGCTTCGATTTTTTTAATTAATTATTATAGCCTTCACCATAATTTTTTTGGGCAACCCATTTCTGATACTTCTTTTACATAATATACATGATAAAAAATAATTTTCTTCCGGGAAGCAGATGGGTGAAGGAAGGTCTTCTCTAATTCGGATCCTAGACTATATAACTAAATTAATACTGCTGTTACTAAAAATGAAGAGCAAATCGTTCTTATGGAAAAAGTGAGATGCATTCAAAAACAAACCCATAAATAAGGTGTCCTTTTAAAAATAATATTAGAAATTATATAGCGTATTTAAAAAAATATACACAAAATGGAAATTTAAGATCTTTTTTTATATGATGAATGCCACAAATATAGCACTGTTTAGTTCTCTTTGGATGACTCTGTACATAAAATAATTTGACATTCAAATAAGGCGTGTTGTTAAATTCATCAGATGGTTTAGCGCTGAAATCTATCGTGACGTCACACTAGATTACCGCTAGTTTTATCCTTGTCCATATACTACTAAAACAACGGCATCTTTCTTTAGCGCTTTTCCATCAATTAATTTAAAAACGGCTTGATGAAACAGCGATTAGTGCGCACGATTCATCGATGAATTTAACAACACGCCTATACTTTAATTTGCAACACAAATTTCTCGCGCCTTGCCATTTGAAAAATTACCGTTGCACTTTTTTAGTGGCGAAAAAAAAGTAGATTTTTGTCACGATTTTGCCAAATTTTTTTAATGGATTTATGCTTCTAATTTACGTATAAAAACTTGGGTAGCCCAACTCAAAAAAATGCAATGATATTTAGATTAAAATTAGGAGCTTTTTAGGTGCGCAATTGATAAGTTAGGTGCACTAACGATTTTAAAAATACTGAAAAAAAACTCTGTAGCAGCAAAATTTAGCAGACTTATAATTAAATATTGATTTCTTTTTTAATGATTAAAATAGATAGGAATAAGGTGCTAATTGAGTGCTTTTAGGAACTTAATAGAATTTTCAAATATTTTTCTAAATTAATTAAAAAATTACATTTCTTTGAGATTTCAACCAGTACGAGTTCGATTATGGCGAATGCGCAAGGATTTTTTTATTTGAAAATATTTATTTTTATTATCCTGTCGGTCCTGGTCAAGATAGTTATGAGATTATTATATTGTCATATTTTGTTGGGTCCGATACACATTAGGACTGTCTTTATTTAAGATTTTTTTGGGAAAAAACAACAGAATATGCGTTGTGTGGAGGGAATAAAAATAGAGAGGTAAGAAAAAATGTAAAAATTTTAAAAATGTGTGAAAAATTGAAATATATAAATTTGCGGAAGTTAATTAACCAAATAAAAAGCCGCTTTAACTAATCAGAACTAACCATGACCGACCAGAACTGAGCGCTTTTGAATTTTTCTAAATTATCCCTACAAAGAAATTATTAACAAAATTTAAGCAATTTTCATGAATAAATATAATTTTTTAATTAATTTAGAGAAATATTTGAAAATTCTATTAAGTTCCTAAAAACACTCAATTAGCACTTAATTTCTATCTATTTTAATTATAAAAAAAGAAATTCTTTGATTATGGGTCTGCTAAATTTTCGAAAACTCCCGGTTTTTTTTTTCAGTTAGTGCACCTAATTTTAGTCCAATAAATGAAGGGACAATGCTGTAAATAAATCTGTAAGTTTTCCTTTGTGGCGCAATTCTTAGGCCTTCGGGGATGCTTTTAAGCGAAAAAAGTTTATCAGCATTAACAGGTGGCAAAGGGCTGAAATGGCCCTCAAGGCCCGAAAAATGGGTTTCCCCCTAATATCTGCCAAAATATGCGAAATGAAGAATTTTTGTTTAGACAAATAATGAAGATTGGTAGTTTTCGAGATAACGGAACTCAAAAGTTCCCTTATTTCAGCTGCCGCCCTACAGCTAGAATGCCGCTATCTTCATGGATTCACTTATAAGCGGGCGGACGAATTGTTTCATTACTCGGGCAATATTGTACATTTTTTAATCATTTAAAGTTCATCGGAATGGAAAAACCTGTACCTATCATTGCATATGAGTTTGGGCCAATTCTCATTTTTCTAGAAAAGTGATCAAAGTTTTTTTTCACAATATTTTGAGAGTATTTCATAAATTTATTAATATTTTGTGAAAAAATGGTTTGTTATTAACCTTTCCTTTTTATAATGAGACCTTAGCAAGTGTTTAATGATCCCAGAAAATTTCCTTAACCATCTTTCTTGCGTTTTAATAAAAAATTGTTTTGCCCATCTGTATTTTTTAACCGTTTCCGGAGTTCTAGAAAATCTATGTTAGGGATTTTTCGACGGCCGTTTTGCGAAAAATATTGGTAATGCGAAAAAAATGATAGGGACCACTTTTGTAGATTTTCAGGTGATCTTCATTTTTTGTCTGAACAAAAATTCTCTAATTCGCATATTTTGGCAGATATTCGCGGGAAACTCATTTTTGGGACTTTGGGGGCCATTTTCAGTGGGTTCCCACATCGGAATTGTGATAAACTTTTTCTCGCTCGAAAGCATCCGCGAAGACCTAAGAATTGCGCCACAAATGAAAATTGTACAGATTTATTTACAGCTTTGGGTATTTTCAGGTCTTCTTCTTACTGGACTATTTATCAATAGCACCTAAAAAACAGCCAATTTTGATCTAAATTTCGTTGCATTTTCTTGACATGGGTTAGCCAAGTTTATATACGTTTCTAATTCCTCCAATGTTAAGAAATAAGTTTTAATTACCCCGTATACGCACCAATTTATTTTTCATTTATTGTCCCTTAGTGATAATTTCATTTGATAATAATGAATAGCTATAATATTCGTTTTTCTTTAGGTTCGTAACTAAAGAAATTGTATCAAAGCACGGCTTTGGTTCTCGGGGTTTATTTAAGGGGGTCACCGCCACAATCGGTAGAAATTCCGTATTTAATATGGTCTATTTTGGGTTCTACCATTCGGTAAAAGGATATTTACCTGAATATGAGGTAAAATAAACAAATAATTTATTTATTCGTCCTTTAACAATCAGTAATAACTAACAGATATGGTATGCAATGCTAAAAAAAATCATCCAAAAAATGTTTTGTTGTTTTGAATCAGCTTCTTGAACATGACATTGCTGGGTTAACTGCTACAGTCATTTATCTCTTATTAATAACAATAATCATATTATTTATAACAATTTTACTTGTTAATGGCATGGTTTTGTTCTTTTGTGTTGTTTTTAGTATTTTTTCGAAATATACAGCACAGACTGGATAATCCGAATGAGCTAAAACGATGGTTACCCGTATTGTTGGGACTTTTACTTTAAAAGTAATAAAAACTAATACATTAATACCATAGCAAATGGCAAAATTATGATTGTCTTAAATTTTCGATCACCATCTGTATCATATGGGGATAAATCCGGACTCTAGATTATTCTAGATGTAGATCTCATCTCCCAATGGATTTTTTATGGACATTGGGCAGTATGACAATAATTGTTTCTATTAATATTACTCTATTATTCTAGATGTAGATTTTCCAGTGCATTGTTTATGGACTTGGGCAGTATGATAATAATTGTTTTCATTGATATTGCACCCATTTTTAATTTTTTAGTCAAAAAATTATTTTTCTTTTATAATACGAAAAGTAGCTATTCCTTTTTGTAAAAATACTTATAATAAAAAAAGTGATGTTCAGATTGTAGTGATATTTGGATATGCAGGTATCCTGGTTATCGAGTCACATAGTGTAGGGCATGATGTTTGCAGCACTTTTTTCCTTTACCTCAGGAAATCACTTTCTTAAATTATAAATTGTCCAACTTTAAGTTATTTTTTTAGGTAATTAAATATTTATTTATAGGTCTGCTTCAAATTTTTAATTTTAAATAAACAAACCTTAATCTGGAATTTAAGAGTTTTTAGTCAGGGAAGCCCTGGTTTTTACACTTGAGCAAAATTTATATTTTTTGACGAGCTTCGTACACGACAAAAAAAGATATTTGATGATGTTTTTTTAAGTTTTAGGTCATGCAGAACTTTTAACTTAAATAGACACACTGTATACATTTTGCATTCTGATTTTATAAATATTACATTAGTAGACGTTCATTGCACAGTAGATCAATCCGTAAAAAGATACTCTCCTTGAAACTACCAAATATTTTTTTTGTGTTATGAAACTTTAAATATATGGCTAAAAATAAATCTTTTCCTGGAACATTATTATCTTTCTTTGAGTAAAGATTTTACAAGGGGTTTTCATAATTTTAAATAAATGATTCAAGGGTCATATTGGGTTTAATGCTTTTTTATAGTTTTTTATAACAATTCTAATGTTCTAGTAGGTACCTAGAAGAAAGAGTGTCTATAATCTAATGATTATATTTTGTTTGATACATTTTTTCACAGCACTAAAAAAAAAAGAAAATTACCGAGTTAATATATTTTTTATTCGTTTATTTAATATTTATTTCCATTATTCATCCCTTTTAAAGATGAATTAAAACTTTTTTAAATTTCTGACAGTCCAGTTTCACGTGACAATGATCATGGAGGGACGT
>JAHBCN010005855.1:0-52265 GCA_019359885.1 Listronotus oregonensis | reverse complement strand
AAATGAAGGGACAAAGCTGTAAATAAATCTGTATAGTTTTCCTTTGTGGCGCAATTCTTAGGCCTTGGGGATGCTTTTAAGCGAAAAAAGTTTATCAGCATTGGCAGGTGGAAAAAAGGGCTGAAATGACCCTCAAGGCCAAAAAATGGGTTTCCCCTAATATCTGCCAAAATATGCGAAATGGAGAATTTTTTTTTAAAGACAAAAATGAAGATTGGTAGTTTTGGGAGAAAGGATCAAAATTCCCTTATTTCAGCTGCCGCCCTACAGCTAGAATGCCGCTATCTTCATGGATTCACTTATAAGCGGGCGGACGAATTGTTTCATTACTCGGGCAATATTGTACATTTTTTAATCATTTAAAAGTTCATCGGAATGGAAAAACCTGTACCTATCATTGCATATGAGTTTAAAATTCTCATTTTTAGAAAAGTGATCAAATTTTTTTCAAATATTTTGAGAGTATTTCCACAGCCCTACTTCATTAAAAGCCGTGAACAACCACTTGGCAACGCCCAACCGGCATGAGATTCAGATCGGTTTCTGGCGAGGCGATGGTCCGTAATCCGGTATCGAGGCGCTTATTTTTAAATTATTTAAGGCTGGATTCAAAGATCGCGTAAAAAAATTGATATTTCCATTAAAATAATTAAATCAGTATAAAAATTTTGAAAAAATGAATATTTATATAAATATTTAAACTCTAAAACAAATTAATTTATGTGCATAGGTCGAGGCATAAGAATATGATGCTGTTGTAAAATCAAACAAGTGTAATTTAAATTTAGTTAGTAATTGTACTTAGTTTGAGTTTTGTTTATTTATTTATTGAATGTGTCTGGTTTCCTTTTCTTTTTTTTGACTCAGCCTTTTCCGATTTTTCTGTGGCATTTTTGTTATTTCTTTTTTTAACACAATTATTTAAAAGAATGTTTGAAAAATAGAGCCCATCAAATTAACATATTTTTGTTCTCATTACCACAAATAATGCGAGCATAAATCATTAAAGCCTTCATGTTGTCTAGTGCTTAAGTTAGTTAGATCACACAGGATAGCTTTTTGATTTGCCATTTTTATTAAGTCACTCTCAGTAGCAGGGTCATTAATAATTTTCTCAAAAATCGCGCACATATGGAACAGAACGTCTTTAACAATTTTTGTAGGAGCCTTTAAACCGCCACGTTTTAGAAAAATCAAAGTATTCGTCGTAAATTAGGTTTCCCTTACTTTCAAAAAAGAAAAGAAACACAAATGTTACAATTATTACATTTTTTACAATTTTTGGGCAATAACCGGCTATATAAATTTGTACCGATTTGTCAATTTCATATTCATTTAGGTATTCAGTTTCAAGTAAAAACAAAAAATTTTCAGTGTAATTATTTTAATCAATCAAGATCATTTTCCTGGATACAGCTGTTCCCGTTTTTTAATCTCAACTAAAGGGGAAATTACCATCCTCAGCGCTTCTAAATATATGTTTGCGTCTAATTTTTTTCTCAGCATTAAAACTATCATCAAAGCTAACATTGTAATTACAATCTGCAAAAGTCTGTATTTACCAAATCTTTTCTAACTTTTACAGTAGTAAATTTACCTGGTAAAATATATGACAAATCAAATTTTGAAAATGAATAGTCAATTATTTCTAGTAAAACAGATATACTATAAAAGTGCAGAATAGGTGTCGTTTGTAAGGCGACCATTATTGTTTTTTAAGTTTATGCCAAGCTTCAACCCAGGTAACAAATTTTTTTTAAAAAAATTTAAAAGAGAAATGATCAATTTTAGAAAATGTGATCGCAATACTCGTTTCTTTTTACTTTCCCCTTAAAGTACTAGTATTATGACAATATCCCACCAATGTCTGAAAACCAAAAAAAAGATGCTGTGTCTTTAAAACCAAAGTCATTTAAAGCTGCGATTGTTGAAAAAACATATATTATCCGCAATAAAACTTTTGACGCTCAAAATTGGGGGATAAACTGTTTTATGGTTAAGTTTAAAAGATTTTTTTTAAAAGAGGTCCTTCTCCTGCTCATACATACTCTTAACGTCATTATATTTTTTCATGTCTAATCACATTAAAATGATCAAAATCTGGATAAACAAGGTTTATCTAAGTTTTTAAGTTTGCCAGTTATTAATTATGTTTTTAAATAAATGCACAAAATCAAAGCTAAATAAATATTTTGCTTTTCCCGGTAGATCAGGGTTGGGGAAAGAAGTTAAATTTTTTCTTTTTATATTAGAAAAGATGGATCGGTTATTTCTGTGGTTGTCAGTTATGATATCTAGAACTTGAAACCCATTTTTGGATCAATGAAATTACATTTTTAGTAATAGAAAAATAATAATAATAATAGTAACTAAATAGTATCTAATAAGCAGGCAGCCAGGTACCTATGCAACGCAATAACAAAAACCAAAACGAACGACAAAATTCCAAAATGTTCGGTATACTTACCTAACTACTTAGGGGTAATTTCAATGCTAATATTTTTACTGTTTTTAAAAAAATAACTAAAAAATACCTACAAAATCAAAGCCAAACACGAATCATTAAAACACACTTTCAATTTTAATTTTTTTTTTAAAAAACACCACCACAAAATGTCAGGTTCATTTGCCGCCATTTACTTTAAGCACTTTATAACACCGGCACTTTTCACCCGCGGATATTTTTCTTTTTGCAATGTCTGGGGAAAAAAAAACTGTCCCGTCATCACAAATCTCACACAGTAAGACCTTTTACAGGTTTGTCTTTATCTTAACAATATTTTCTTTCAAAAGCTGATTTATTTACAAAAACACATCAGAGCAACAGGTCATTAAACGTAAATCATATGACAAAACAACAGCAAACGTGTGTCGATCTATATCTGAACGCATAGTTCCAGATTTCCTTGTTGACGGCTTGTTAAGTGAAGTAGGGCTGTGGTAAATCATATGACAAAACAACAGCAAACGTGTGTCGATCTATATCTGAACGCATAGTTGCCAGATTTCCTTGTTCACGGCTTGTTAAGGGTAGGGCTGTGGTATTTCATAAATTTATTAATATTTTGTTGAAAAAATGGTTTGTTATTAACCTTTCCTTTTTTAATGAGACCTTAGCAAGTGTTTAATGATCCCAAAAAAATTTCCTTAACCATCTTTCTTGGTTTTAAAAAAAAATTGTTTTGCCCATCTGTATTTTTTTTAACCGTTTCCGGGTTCTAGAAAATCTATGTTAGGGATTTTCGACGGCCTTTTTTGCGAAAAATATTGGTAATGCGAAAAAAATGATAGGGACCACTTTTGTAGATTTTCAGGTGATCTTCATTTTTGTCTGAACAAAAATTCTCTAATTCGCATATTTTGGCAGATATTCGGGGAAACTCATTTTTGGGACTTTGGGGGCCTTTCCCACATCGGAATTGTGATAAACTTTTTCCTCAAAGCATCCGCAGACCTAAAATTTGGCCAAAGAAAATTGGTTTATTTACGTTTTGGGTATTTTCAGGTCTTCTTCTTACGGACTTTTATCAATAGCACCTAAAAACAGCCAATTTTGATCTAAATTTGTTGCATTTTCTTACATGGGTTAGCCAAGTTTATATACATTTCTAACCTCCAATGTTAAGAAATAAGTTTTAATTACCCCGTATACGCACCAATTTATTTTTCATTATTGTCCCTTAGTATAATTTCATTTGATAATAATGAATAGCTATA
The DNA here is from genome assembly GCA_019359885.1 of Listronotus oregonensis. Lineage (NCBI taxonomy): Eukaryota > Metazoa > Arthropoda > Insecta > Coleoptera > Curculionidae > Listronotus > Listronotus oregonensis. The sequence goes on along the minus strand of JAHBCN010005855.1, from coordinate 48,548 downwards.
ATATTCGTTTTTCTTTGGTTCGTAACTAAAGAAATTGTATAAAACACGGCTTTGGTTCTCGGGGTTTTTTGGGGGTCACCGCCACAATCGGTAGAAATTCCGTATTTAATATGGTCTATTTTGGGTTCTACCATTCGGTAAAAGGATATTTACCTGAATATGAGGTAAAATAAATATTTTTTTTATTTGTCCTCTAACATTCAGTAATAACTAACAAGACTGGTATGCAATGCTTAAAAAAATCATCCAAAAACTGTTTTGTTGTTTTAAATCAGCTTTTTGAACATGACATTGCTGGGCTAACTGCTACAGTCATTTATCCCTTTTTAATAACAATATTCATATTATTTATAACAATTTTACTTGTTAATGGCATGGTTTTGTTCTTTTGTGTTGTTTTTAGTGTTTTTTCGAAATATACAGCACAGACTGGATAATCCGAATGAGCTAAAACGATGGTTACGCTTATTGCTGGAACTTTTACTTTAAAAGCAATATAAACCAATACATCATATACCCAAATGAGAATTGATTATTCATAGCAAATGGCAAAATTATGATCGTCTTGAATTTTCGATCACTATCTGTATCATATGGGGATAAATCCGGACTCTAGATTATTCTGATAAATCGGGAATCTAAATTATTCTAGATATAGATCTCATCTCCCAATGGATTTTTTATGGACATTGGGCAATATGATAATAATTGTTTCATTAAATTATTTATTTTATTCAGATGTAGATTTTCCATGCATTGTTTATGGACATGATAATAATTTTTTTATTGATATTCACCCATTTTAATTTTTTAGTCAAAAAAAATTTTTTTTTCTTTTATAAACAAAAAGTATTCTATTTGTAAAAATACTTATAATAAAAAATAAATTGATTGAGTGAAATTTGGATATCATATCCCAAGGAAGTTTAAAGGTTATGGAAGCCCAATGCTTGACCCACGATCAAAAATGTCCGCCCAGTATGAAAAAACGTCAGATTTCCCCCCGATTCTGCGCAAAACAAAATTCCACGAAATAATTTAATGTGTTGTTTACACTGATAAATCAGTGGTGGTTACAAATTTTTTTTGAGAGCCGGATTACCGTTTTTTGGGTTGATCAAAACCTTCTTATTTTAGTGAATAGGGAAAAGGACTTTAATTGGTTTATTGTTTGTTACTTATAATCTCGTAACAAATGACTAGAGGTTGGAAGGTCTTCAAACAAAGGAAAACCCCGTTTTTTTAACTTTAGGTAAGTATTTTTATATTTAAATTAAGGTGCTTTTTATAAGACGTAACGTTGGGGAACCAATAAATAATAAATTCAATTATGAATAATAGAAAATGAAAATTTCATAGGAAAATTAGTGAGAAAAGAAGGAATTAACTATCTTTTAGATGATTTCCAAATGTTTGTGTATTTCTGTGGATTATTAAAAAGAAATAAGGTTTACATTTAGGTACTTTTATTTGATTTAATAATTTAGTACTTTCTTTTAAAGAATCAAAATTATTGATTACTGGGCAGACCAGGCAAATTTTAATATATACTGGTCCCTCTAATTGAATGAAAGGAAGTACAATTTTATTTTTTTTTGGGGCGCTGATTACAAATCTAAAAAAAATCGGAATGTTTCGTTTTCGAATTCAGCATCAAAATTGTAAATCAAACTAACCTTATTTACACTATTCCACTATTACACTAAATATTTACAAACACCTTTTAAAAACTTTTTTTATGTTTATTTTACACTTTTATTTTTAAGCAAATATGGCTGAACTTAAAAGTTCGCAATTTAATAGAAAAAAATATAATAAATAAAAAATACAAGGTTTTAAAAGGTGTTTATAAAATATCGTGTGCTACTTTAGTAAAAATCAAGAATTGTGTACAAAAAGAAGGGAGAATATAGTGAAAATGAGGTTAGTTTAATTTTCAACTTTGATGATGTAGATCTCGGAAACGAAACGTCGCCGAAAAGATATTTTTTCAGATTTGTAATCAGCGCCCCAAAAAACCCCTGTATACCAAATTTGATCAAAATCCGAGAGGAGGCAACTTTCGAGACAATACCATTTGTTTAAAAATAAATTAGAGTTTTGGTTTCTTAATCTTGCATTATCAACTTTTTAAGCTCGACATACTGAACACACATAATATTTACAATTATTACAATGGATACTCAGGTACCAAAGGCTACTAAACATTTTTAACCACTGTTATTCTGTCTCATGAATGTTTGTTATTAGTGAAAAGTATATGCCTAAAAATCAGTTATAAAAATTTTCACTTTTTAATGTACAACCAGAATCTTAGGATTAGATTAAACTCATTAACACTATCTTGCCCTTCTTTTATCACAAAATTGGTGATAAGTACATAATACTATCATACAATGTTTGAAATTTATTTTAAAACATCGTGTTTTTATTTATTTACAAAGATTTTTGGTAAACATACAAAACTTTCAAAAATATCGACCATTTAAATAGAAGGCAGTAAAGTGTCGCCACCTATTCTTTCCATATTATATCAGATGATTTAAAATCTAATATTACACAATAATTTTAAATATTCTATAGTAGTATCCTTTAATAACCAACAATTTTGTGCAAAAAATAAAAAAAAACAGTGAAGGTTGGAATTTCACATTTGACGATGTCAATTTTATAGATAGTAACAAAGAATTATGGAAATCCGGCCCTGACCTACTATTTATTGCGCAAATTCCGCGGGGCCAACCCCCCTATTCCCGCTGCCCTGCACGCCTGGACAATTTTGTTCTACAGTATTGGGCTTCCATACACCTTTAAACTTCCTTGAGGTATCCTGGTAATCGAGTCTGTATAGTTATATTTTATTCTTTATTAATATCATTTTTTTTTCACATAGTGTGGGGCATGATGTTTGCAGCACTTTTTTCCTTTACCTCGGGAAATCACTTTCTTAAATTATAAATTGTCCAACTTTAAGTTATTTTTTTAGGTAATTAAATATTTATTTATAGGTCTGCTTCAAATTTTTAATTTTAAATAAACAAACCTTAATCTGGAATTTAAGAGTTTTTAGTCAGGGAAGACCTGGAGACTTTACGCTTGAGCAAAATTTATATTTTTTGACGAGCTTCGTACACGACAAAAAAAGATATTTGATGATTGTTTTTTAAGTTTTAGGTCATGCAGAACTTTCAACTTAAATAGACACACTGTATACATTTTGCATTCTGATTTTATAAATATTACATTAGTAGACGTTCATTGCACAGTAGATCAATCCGTAAAAAGAAGCTCTCCTAGAAACTACCAAATATTTTTTTTTGTGTTATGAAACTTTAAATATATGGCTAAAAATAAATCTTTTCCTGGAACATTATTATCTTTCTTTGAGTAAAGATTTTACAAGGGGTTTTCATAATTTTAAATAAATAATTCAAGGGTCATATTGGGTTTAATGCTTTTTTATAGTTTTTTATAACAAGTTCTAATGTTCTAGTAGGTACCTAGAAGAAAGAGTGTCTATAATCTAATGATTATATTTTGTTTAATACATTTTTTCACAGCACTAAAAAAAAAAAAGAAAATTACCGAGTTAATATATTTTAATCATTTATTTAATATTTATTTCTATTATTCGTCCCTTTTAAAGATGAATTAAAACTTTTAATTACTGACAGTCCAGTTTCACGTGACAATGATCATGGAGGGACGTTTGGCAACATGGATTCGTCGGTTGCACCGCTTATTATAAGTCGTATGTTGCTCGGACATCAAAATGAATATTTTCTAATATTAGACTTCTGATCGTCAAATAGCTGTGGCGTAATGTATGGCGCATGTGTACTGTGGCTAACCTCACTTCTATATCCATCTCTTTTGCCGTTATATCGTAATAATTAAGCTGGTGGTCGATAAAATGATCCATGAATCGAACACCAGTTCTCTATTTTAAGAGGTCTTTGGTTTCTATGTTATGGAAAACGCTTGCTCATAGTAGAGGAACCCAGGATGCTAAATTTACAAATACCATAGCGTCATGGGGCTTTGATTGTGAAAATTAGGTTCTAAAACAAAAAAAAGTTTTTCATTTCAGTGGGGGAAAAAGCATGTAAAATTTTTTTAAAAATAAAAAAAGTCACATGGAAATACTCGAGCGCGTCAGATATTAATAGTGTATACTTGCTTTGTATTTCTGATAACCGATAGATATTAATCTGACGATAAAATAGTGGGGGGGGGTGGCTAAGAAAAACGGCAAAACAAAAAAAAAGTTATTCGAGCGTGTCAGACATTGAAGAGGAACGTTTAGTGAAGACAAAACAGTGTTCGATTTAAATTACTGACGATTTGGACGTGACCTACACTAATGACTGATTTTTGAAAACGTTTAAAAAAAAATGGTAACTTAAAATACCCGAGCGCGTCAGATTTTTCTACTATGGGTTTAACTCGACGTCTGAGTCGCCCTAAATGATAATCTGACAATTATATAAAGGGGTATTGGTAATCTGACATTTTAATCTTCATCATCACTGGATTTGTCTTTGAGGTTGGTTTCCACTTCTTCAACTTCCTCTTATTCTCGTGTTTCTGTAAGCAAGAATGGTCAGACGGGAGAGTGAGAGATTGGGGAAAAGAGTGAGAAGGAAAGAAAGGCGCAATGTGGGGAAGACACAGCTCTCAGCATCTTTATCGATGGTTTTAGCTACATAGCCCCGTGAAAACCGTCAGATTATATATTTTGTTTTTCGTAATCCTGATAGAATTCCCTTCAAAATAATAAAAAAATAAACGCGAGGTGACGTTTTTTTTACAACTTTGTTCTTTATGTCACGCTCAAATTGTCAGATTATTGAAATATACACTTTTCTGGATGTACTTAACTTACCTTTTCTTAATCTGACGCGCTCGAGTTTTCTGAGGATCGATTTTTTTACTAATCTGACTGGCTACCCTCAACGCACCCCACTATATTAAGGGTACATTACAGGGTGCAAGATTTCTCCCCATATGATTTCTGACGCGCTCGAGTAACACGCAAAATCCCCGCTTGGGCTCCCCTACAATCAGCACCGCATGTTATTAACTAGCTATGACACATTTATTTTAATCCACCCAATTTTAAGTTTGTTTTTTTAGGATCCTCTTAAAGAATTCGGTAGAAAAATCGGTATAGGTTTTGTGTCAGGCACATTAGCATCCTGTATAAATATACCATTCGACGTGGCAAAGTCCAGGATCCAAGGTCCACAGCCGATTCCTAACGAAATTAAGTATAGAGGAACTTTCAAATCTATGTATATTATTTACAAAGAAGAAGGGTAGGTTGAGCTGTATTCTAAATTAAAATCATTCCAACCATTGCACTATTCCTATATGCATAATTTTTTGTAGATTTGTTGCTCTCTATAAAGGACTTCTGCCAAAAGTAATGAGACTAGGTCCGGAGGCGCCATCATGTTAGTGGTGTATGACTATATGCACACTTTTTTGACGAACAAATTTAAATAATTACTGATGTTTAGTACAAAATCCCTTTTAGGAACATTTGTTTGTGCAGATTGATGTAAAATAATACTCAACTATAAAAAATATACCCTTTAAACAAAGAAAAAATAATGAATTTTAATAATTATTCTTTTTTTTACACTCTATGGGTTTTTTTTTTTTTTTATATAGAAGCAAATGGCTCAGGTTATTTCTCCGTTTTGATAGTTGAAAAGTGATCATGTGGTTTTGGAATTTTTTCCGATATCTAGAAATGCCGTAAAAGTGTTTCCGACATTTTAGGATACTTCATAACACTTTTTGTATGAGGCAGAAACGTAACCTTGTAAAGGTCAAAGAATACATATTTAGAACAGTTGGGGGCCCAGACAGATATCGTTTATGCCTACTTTGTCGGCTCATTTGTGAGGATAACGTGCTTTCAGACATTCAGTAAAGAACACAAATTTTTAAAAAAATGGCGGTCCTCGGATGCTCTAGCCAAGGCCGTTAAATTTTTAATGACACTCTATAGAGAAATCCCTGTCTTGATGGTTATTTTGGCCATAACAATTGACTTAAGGGGGAGGGGGGTAAAGTTTGTTCGGTCAAAAAAGGCCTATTTTCAAGACTTTTTTTATAACATATTGTTATTATAGATTAATTTTGCACATTAGTATATTGTAATACATTTAAAGAATATTTAAGAAAAATTGGTACAAAAATATAAAAAAACTAACTGATTTATTGCAGTGGTGCCTCGAAATTTTTTTTTGCAGTGACCGCGATTCCTCAGCACTATTTGAAATCACAAAAACAAATGAATGAAAATATATTTTCTTTGTTTATAGGGTATATTTTCTGCTGTGAGATCTTGCTATATTAATATGTTTGTACAATCAAAAGATTACACATTTTTATATACCGTTTATACTTTTATTATATTTTATTACATTTTAAATATTTGTAAAATATGTTGTATTCTTTATTTTGTTTAATATACCAGGTCATGTTAATACAATTTTCGCCTTTTTCTTTAGAATGCTAGTTAAATTTCCGGGCTTGTGCTCCGAAGAAATAGCCAATATAACTCCTCCTCTAGTAGCTCTCTATAGAGCAAGACAAAGTGCCACTTCTATCCATCTCTTTACTGTCTATTTGAAGAACTCCAGAACTTTCCACTTTTCGTGATTGAAATTTTGGCAAACTTGTCAGTTGCTTGGACATAAAATTTTGTTTTGGAGTTTAAGAATATAAATAATACCCATAGTATAGTGCAATATGATAAATTGGTGTCCCTATGATAGGTGATGCATGGCAGTGTTGTTTTGTTTAAAAATAAAATATTGCTTATAATAAAACGAACATTTTCCTTATTAGAACTTCATTTGTTGTTTTTCTATGTGAGTATGCAGTTCTTCAAGCTCTGTCTTCAGTCTTTCGAAAATGCCGGTTAAACTAAAAAATATTATAATATAGTTTTCTTTTTCATGGTATAGTATTATTAGTTTTTAAATTAGCTTATTTAAATTATCTTAAAAGATTACTAATTGTCCTATGATGACCCTTCTATGTCTACTTACTTTTTTTTCTTAGATTGGTCCATGTCGTCTAAACTTGTATCGGTATAAGTTTCTCTATTTGTCGTTTCTGTACCAACTTGAATTCCCACTGATTTTTTTACCTGAAAGAACCAAAAATAAGTTTTTTTTGCTAGGTAAACACAAAAATTATAAAACAATTAGATAGTGGAAAGTTTATGAGTCCCCAACATACAAAACTGACACCATACTTTGAAGCGAAGGTAGGATTTTTTTTAAGATGGGTTGTCACCTATTAGCGGGTGCTATATGTCAGTAAAAAAAAACTAAGAAGTTCACTAAACAAGCCATAAATCTTCGCGAACCCAAGTTTTTTAAAATATGTCGCTTACTTCGATGCAGGATATTATACCATTGGCCCGGGTATGTCCTTATTCTAATTGCTTTATAATTTTTGTGTTTTTTTTTACAACGTATTTTAATTTATTAAAAAATATACAGGGTATCCCAGAATATGTGGGCAATCTCTCGCAATCTAATAGAAAACCTAAAAATATTATGACAAGTTACCATAAACTTATTTCCTACTACTAGGCGTAATTTAATATTTTTTTAATATGATGATAACTAGATAAGTCTTTTTAAAATAAACCCATTAAATCATATTTGGCTTATTTAGTTTGTCAGGGACGGACTAGCTCTGACACAATAAGAGCAATTTCTTTAAAAACCCTGTATGATAAAGACTCAACAATATTATTTTTGAATAGCTTTATCCTTAAACTAAAGAAAAGGTATTCTTGATTGACGTCGATAAAATCAACTGTTTACGAGAAATAAAATATGGTATTTTTTTTACATTATACAGGGTATTTTCTAATTGTACGTCACTATTTAAGGAGGCAATTTTTGGGTCTATTTTAAGAAGAAAACTTCATATGAACGTATGTCTTAAACGTCTTAACTTTTGAGATACAGGGTGGGAAAGTTTTTAAAAATAAATCATTTATTTTTAATATCTGTAATACCACTTTAGATATTTAAATGAAATTTGGCATACATGTACTATGTATCAAGAAGCATTTTTTAGTGTACACATTTTTTTTTATTGTGCCAAAATAGGCAAGTCAAATTCTGTGCGAACGCCACTGGTGGAAATAAAAAAAAATGTGGTACACTAAAAAATGCTTCTTGATACATAGTACATATATGCCAAATTTTTTAAAATATCTAAAGTGGTATTACTAATAATATAAATGATTAATTTTAAAATTTTCCGTTAAAAGTTACTTGAATCTTTAATGTTAAAACCTTTCAAATATTATACAATTGAAAAACCATTAAAGATGAATTACTACGAGGTGAGAAGCCATTCAAGATTTGAAAATACGAGGTGGCAACTTTCGGAAGGTACTTTTTAATTTTAACTTGTTTTAAATAAACAAAATTTGTAAACTTTAGAAAATACAAAAATAACAAAATTTCGTTTAGGCGGCTATCATGCACTCTAAAATATAAAAAATTACTAATTTTAGGATTACACTATGTTCTAGATATATATATATATATAAATTTCTTTAAATATCTAAATATATTACAATATAAAATATATATATAATATTAAAAATTTTACCACTTTGTCAAACAGTTATAGGTTTGAATACGTATATGAATTTGTCTGTTAAATGCTTTTTATGTGTCATTAAAAACTGTAATGAAAAAAAAAATACCAACCATGATATTTTATTTCTCGTAAACAGTTGATTTTGTCGACGTCAATCAAGAATACCTTATCTTTTGTTTAAGGTTAAAGCTATCCAAAAATAATATTGTTGAGCCTTTATCATACAGGGTTTTAAAAATAATGCTATTATTGTGTCAGAGCTAGTCCGTCCCTGGCAAACTAAATCAGCCAAATACGATTTAATGGGTTCATTTTAAGAAGACTTATATAGTAACCATCATATTAAAAAAATATTAAATTACGCCTAGTATTTTAAAAGTTATTAAACCAAAACGATTTCCAGGGGCGTCCGTTAAGTACCTGTATCTCCATAGAGGAAGGTCATAGGAAAAAAGTTTATGGGAACTTGTCATAATATTTTTAGGTTTTCTATTAGATTCCGAGAGATTGCCCACATATTCTGGAGACACCCTGTATATTTAATATCCTACAGTGACCTAAAATTTTATACGGGATGTTTGTTTACCGATACACTGTAGTTGGTTTACAGAGACAAATAAGAAATAAAGTAAAAATAAGTGCATTTATACAGCCAAATAAAATAAAAGTAAAAATTTAGAGTAACAAATTAGAAGCCTCTAAACAAATGTAGTATCTTCGAGTATAGAGTTACTATAGGCAGTGCAATACAAGTGTGCGACAAAGAGATAGCGCGATAAGTCTACAACCGTTCTTTTTTGCTCTGCCTGCTGATTGCTGAAAACGAGCACTTGCCTTTCCCGTCGACCAATCTGCACGCAGAGCGAGAGAGGAAGATTGGATCTGTCTCAAGTAGAATATCGTCGTGAATAGCGCATGAGCAGTTGTAATTTCATAAAAAAAAAATAAGAAATTAAAAATTGACGATTTCAAGGTTATTTTCTATTTTATGGTATTTGTCTGTATAAACGCCTTAGGGGGCGTCAATTTATTACGTGAGGCATTTAGGGGGAGGGGAGTTCGAGTCGAATCTCACTTATTCTCACGTGGGGGAGAGGGAGCATCTCGGCAAATATCACGTTTTTTCCCGCAAGACACAGCGAAAAATTGCTCTCGGACTAGTAGATCTGTTAAACAATTTTGAGTAGCTTCTTGAGGCACTTTGAAAATGTGTGTAATTGCCCCCTACCGAACCTAGAATTTTTTTAGTTCAAGGGTTGGTAGGTATTTCGTCACTAATGTATCTATTTTTTACAAGGAAGTTTAAAGGTGTATGGAAGCCCAATGTTATGGCCCATTCGATCAAAAATGTCCAGCCCAGTATGAAAATAACTGTCAGAGTTGGCCCCGCCGATTTTGCGCAATAACGAAATTCCACGAAATAATTTAATGTGTTGCCTACTTACACACTGATAAATCAGTGTGTAGTGAGGCAACACATTATACTTTTATGGGAGCCGTATATTAGTTTCGATGGTTTTGCTTTGTGTGATTATATTTTGTGGTTGCAGAAGTTTTTTGGATTGAAAAAACCTTCTTATTTTAGTGATTAGTGTTTATTAAATTGTGACTATAATTTTGTGTTTATTGTTTGTTACTTATAATATCGTAACAAAATGACTAGAGGTTGTATGGTTTTATCTTGCAAATCTAAGGGTAACATACCCGGCATTTTTTACTTTAGGTAAGTATTTTTTATATTTAAATTAGGTGCTTCTTATGAGACGTAACATTAGGTAACCAAATAAATAATAATATATCAATTATGAATTATAGAAAATGAAAATTTCATAGGAAATAGCAGTGAGAAAAGTAAGGCAATCTTAACTATCTTTTAGATGATTTCCACAATGTTTGTGTATTTCTGTGGATTATTAAAAAGAAATAAGGTTTACATTTAGGTACTTTTATTTCATTTAATAATTTAGTACATTCTTTTAAAGGATCAAAATTATTAATTACTGGGCAGACCAGGCAAATTTTAATATATACAGGTCCCTCTAATTGAATAAAAGAAAGTACAATTTTATGTTAAAGTTCCTTTTGCTTTTTCTGTATTTGTTTAAAAAGAAATTAGATTTTTGGTTTCTTAAACTTACATTATCAACTTTTTAAGCTCGACATACTGTAGACACATAATATTTAACGGTTACTGTTACAATGGATACCTAGGTACCAAAAATTACTAAACATTTTTAACCACTGTTATTCTGTCTCATGAATGTTTGTTATTAGTGAAAAGTATATGCCTAAAAAGCAGTTATAAAAATTTTCACTTTTTAATGTACAACCACAATCTTAGGATTAGATTAAACTCATTTACACTATCTTGCCGTTCTTTTATCACAAAATTGGTGATAAGTACATGAAACTATCATACAATGTTTGAAATTTATTTTTAAAAAATCGTGTTTTTATTTATTTACAAAGATTTTTGGTAAAAATACAAAACTCACAAAAATATCGACCATTTAAATAGAAGGCTGTAAAGTGGCGCCATCTATTCTTTCCATATTATATCAGATGATATAAAATCCAATATTACACAATAATTTTAAATATTCTATGGTAGTATCGTTTAATAACCAACAATTTTGTGCAAAAAAAAACAGTGAATGCTTGAATTTGACATTTGATGATGTCAACTTATAGATAGTAACAAAGAGTTATGGAAGTCCGGCTCTGACCTACTATTCATTGCGCAAACTCCGCGGGGCCAATCCCCCGATTCCCGCTGCCCTGCACGCTTGGACAATTTTGTTCTACAGTATTGGGCTTCCATACACCTTTAAACTTCCTTGGTTAAATTATCTATGTTTAAGGTTAAACTAAAACATCCTGTATAGATAAAAAAAATAAACTGTGGTTTAGGATTTAAAATAAAATACGTTCTTCAATTTTGTATTTATTTTATTTATAGTTTTGTGTTGTTGATTTTTAAAAATAAACTACCAGACAATATCACTACCATAAGAAGTTTGATTAAAATTCAATTTATCCTGATTGGTCTATTTAATCGCAGTTTGCGAAATCCAGCCAATCCAAATTGACTTAAATTAGCAAGTGGCCTGTCGTAGTATCCTACCAGTTATAGACTGAAGACGCATACTAAGTGAAATGTTATGATCAACTGACAAAAAAAAACAACGAAAGTCCAACAAATTTTATTAATCAAAATAATATCTACATTATACTGTAAAATCTGATTTAAACACAGCCAATATATTTTTGATATTCTTTATTAGTTCGTTTTTCAGAATGTAATAAAAATAATAATATAACAATTTGCATAACACAGCATAAATGTAAGAATTATTCAACATTTTCATAAACCTAATAATTTAAAATAAATTAACAAATCACAAAAAATAAATATCCGTTCTTAATCACAATACAACCGTGTCGAATTTTATGCAATAAGTTTTTTGGTATTCAAATTAGTTCTTGAACTTATAAAATAAAATATTTAACAATATCTAATAACGCTAGTCGATTAGTCATACTTCTTACTAAATTAGGGGTATTTCAACAGAAAGGTACAGTGGTAATTGATGGATTTTTTCACTTCTGTTTTATTTAACAGTTTAATGGGTTTACTTATATTTGTAACACTTCGTATAAAATAAAATGAAAATGTATTATGCCACTGATTTTTTTAAAGAAAACTATGGATATTTTATCATAGACATTGTCGGTCAAATATTGTCATATAACGCAGAAAAGCAAAGTGTCGAAAAAAAGGCGTTTGAAATTAGTTTCTAAAGCTGGGATCCTACTGCGCAAAAATAACTCCGGAAATCGTTTTGCGAAAATTACCACAAACTGAAACGATTCATAGTAATCTAATTATTATAGATTTTTTTTGTAATTAATGTTAACAGATATCTGACCATGACTTTTGGAATAACCTGTAGATTACTAAAATCAAAAATCCAACCCATTTTTTTCAGGTAATTTTTTTAAGCAATAATTATTAAAAAAGGGCATTTTTTTGTTTTTTTTTTATATAACGAAAAGTACTGCCTATATCGCTGTACTCATAAAAGACCGTTGGTAGAGAATTCAAAAACCTACAAAATAGTTTTATTATCCGATTCCTCGTATATCTTTTGATCTAAAATGATATTTTTTAAATTCAAAATGGTCCATTTTCTGCACGTTTAAATCGAAAAAATTTTCGTCTACCGTGTCATTAACACCTGAAATTTTGATACGGAGACCTGTTCACTCTTTAACGGTAGTGTCATTCAGACAACTAAAAAAAAGGTTTAAAAGGTATTTATATCTTTCATGAGCTAGAAACAAATAACGTTAAAAATTAAATATTCATTAGACGACCGTCTACACATTGTAAAATTATATTACAAAAGCGGAGAAAATGCTCGAGAAACGCAAAGAAGATTTTTCGAGAGTTTCTAGAGACGCATTTCAGTGGATACAATTCTAAGAATTAAGACTCTATTTGAGAAACAAAAACATTGAAAGATAGCCGAAGAAATATAAGAAGACAAAACATAAGAAATTGAGCAATTGTTCAATATTTTAGGATAAATCCGATGAGTTCTATTCCGCAGGCAGTACGAGAAGTAAGGTATGGCCTAGAGCTCCGAAAGGTCAGTTATAGAACAGTTCAAAGAACTCTGAAAAAAATTGGTATTAAACCATATTGTATCCTTCCCGTTCAGTATCTAACTCAAGAAAAAAAGAACTTCGTTTTCGATTTGTTGCTTCGATGTTGATGAAAGAGCAAGACGAGGACAACAACTTGTACAATAAAATAACATGGACTGATGAAGGTCATTCACAACATCAGGAATATACAACCGGAGAAATACAAATTACTGGGCAGCAGCTAACCCTCATAAATATGAAATGATAAAGTTTCGGTAGGAGCTCGCTTAATGTTTGGTGTGGAATGTTAGGAAATCAAATTATTGGACCGCTATTTTATCGTGGCTCTTTAACAGGCCAAAGATACCTTCAGTTTCCTCAAAACGATATCGAGTACCTCTTGGAAGGATTACCATTGCAAATCTACAATAATATTATTTGACAGCAGGATGGCGCTCCACCTCATGCCGTTCGAGAAGTGGTAGTGTATTTGAATGTGCGTTACAACGAGTGGATTGGCCGTAACGGAACACTTCATTTATGGGGCCATTTAAAAAACGTAGTTTATCAACGGCCCAATAGAAATATCGATGAGCTACAGCAAAAAATTGTGAATGAAATTGACAGACTTAACCAGGATTACAATATTATAAGGACTCTCTGGAGAGACTAAAAAGGGGGCATCGGTCCTGTTTAGAAAACAACGAAGGACATATCGAACAGTTATATTACTAAGATGTCTGATGTTTTTAAGTTTAATTTATAGTTTTTTCTTATGGGGTATTTGTTTTATATGTTTTATTGTTTTTATATTTGTTTTGTATCTATTCTACAAATAGAGTCTTAATTCTTAAAATTGTATTAATTGTATAACAATGTGTAGACGGTCTTCTAATGAATATTTCATTTTTTAAAGTTATTTGTTCCTAATTCATAAAATATAAATAACTTTTAAACTTATTTTTTAGTTGTCTGAATGACACTACCGTTAAAGAGTGAACAGGTATCCGTATCAATATTTCAGGTGTTAATGACGGTAGACGAAAATTTTTTCGATTTAAACGTGCAGAAAATGGACTACAAGGAATCGGCTAATTACATAAAAAAATATGGCATTTCATTTAAAAAAATACCAAAATGACCCCTAGCAGTTTTATTTGATGTTCAATTATTTTACATTTATCATTTTTGGATTCAGAGGGAAAAATTATATTTGATGGCTATTTCACTTTCTTGTATAAAAGTCGAACTAAACCAAATTAGGAACATTAATTGGTTGAGGCAAGGTCACTGTTCTGACAGATAGGGTGATCCATAGGCGTACGATACAGGGTTTTTTTAAGGGATCAAATTTACAAAAAAAACTTTTTAAAATAACATGACAACCTTTTTAATTTACAAAGAATATGTGAGCCATGGGCTTATCTGTAATTGATTTTTTAAGGGATTAATTTGTTTACCAATTTACTCATTTGAATTTGGTATTTTTCAATTTAAACCTATAAATGGTAATAACTGGTATGTTTGATTAGATTTAAGATTAAACTCCCATATTAAATTTAAATAAAAGTAAGTGTGTTAAAATCTATTACAGAAATTATTAAACTCCATCAGCTGCCACTGAAATAATTAAAACAAACAATAAGCAAAACATTAACAAATCGCTACAACAAAAATATTACGTTTACCTAAAACTACATAACATTTAAATAGAATTTCAGTAATTTTCTATTTAAGTGGAACTAGCGGTAAGTGTGCAATACAACACAGCAGCAATTACTACTATTACTATGACTAAACATATACTTAACCATATTTTTTAACGTCAAGTAATTAAATGAGATTTTAATATGAGGTTTTTGATCTTGATCGATGCGGAATTTATAACAGAGAATTACAGCAGGCATGTTTTTTTTGTGCAAAGCTGGGTTGTGTATTAAATAATAATTATACGAGGTGTTTCAAAATTAAACTGTATTTTTTAAAGACTTATAGTCTGGTCAACTTGTACCTTTTTGGATGATATTTTGGTATATTCTACGAAAATTACGATCAAGGTGTCATTCAATTCGAAATATTATGTAGAAAGTATAACGAAAAGTCCCAAAAGCGGCCGATGAAAATTGTAAAAGTTATAAAAATTTAAAAAATAGGGGTTTGGTTTTTTTGAATATTTTATAAGCTATTAAAGATATTTAAGATTTGAATATATATCTTTAATATTTATAATTTTTACAGAGCCCTGAAAATAGCCCCAAAGGCGGGTAGTCTGGTTTCCGCGCGTTGTTACCGTGTCCGCGTGACGAAAGCTAGAAGCAATTAAAATTTAAATATAAAACGTTGGCGTCTCCATTTAAAAAAATCGTCGATGACGTCATATCTACTACATGAGTCACCCTGAATATTAATATTTTATGTCAAAAAATGCGCAATTTAAAATTATTATTTAGGTGTTCAAGGAATTTTTTTGCTTAAGCAAATAATAAATTTGTTCCATACATTATGTACAGGGTGTCCCAAATTCGAGGGTGACCATTGGGATCTCGAAAACTATATGAGATACGAAAAAGTTTAAATTGTCGCAAAGTTGCGCAATTTGGTGCTCAATCAAATGATGTTTAAAAATTAAGAAAATTTCGACTACTTTCGGAAATATACGAAAAAAAATTTTTTAAATTGATTTTTATTTTTTCCTGACTTTATTTAAACCGATTTTATGAAATAAATTACACTTTTGTATTGCCACTTTTTTTTCTACCAAATGGCATTATTAGTTTTTGAACCAGACGTTTCAATTTTTTGGGCCCATCATCAACTTCATTTTTTAAATAATAACCTGCATGTTTTATTTCGGATTTTAAAAGAACTCGTCATTCTTAAAACAGACATGTATCACACTTCTTATTTTATTAAACGTTTCGACGTAAAATTACACCATCAAGCATAAATATGCCTTCATACTAAAAAAAATGTGTATTACTTTTTCAAAAACAGGAACCAAATCAAACGATCTAAAAACTTAAAATTTTTTATTGCCCTAGAGCAACAACAAAATCAACTGATACCTATGGCAAAAAAAAACAAAATTTAAATACTAAAATAAAGGTGGCTATAAAACAAAACATATACCTACACTAAGCCAATATGACCGACTATTGTTGCTAGCTATTGATTGATATTTTTATAGCTATTTTTTGCTTTGTAATTTTATAGTAGAAAATATATTTTTCAATGAGCCACTAAATATTGTGCGGGAGTTATGGTGGCAATAGGCCGGCGCCCCTCCTCACAATGGACGGGAAATAACAAACAGTTTAAATATGCTGTTTCCAAATAAATGAATTGGAAACCAGGGACCTGTACGATGGCCTGCCAGAAGTCCAGACTTAAATCCACTGGACTATTTTTTATAGGGATATTTACAAAATCGTTTATATCGTGAGATACCAAATGGCGTATTTGAACTGCGACAAAATTTAATTCGAGAAATTAGAGCTATTCCTGCTAGGTTCATTTAACGATCGATACTAAAATTACGAAGGCTTAGTGCAAAATGCATTCAAGCGGAGGGTTTTTAATTTGAATATCTTTTATGACTTTAAGTTACGTTTGTTTACCTATGTGTTATTGTTTTACGCTATTGAAGATTTCTTAATCATTTAATAACATAACAAATGTCTGTTAGTTGATTTTGTTGTTGCTTTGGGGCAATAAAAAAATTTAAGTTAATTTAGATCGTTTAATTTGATTCCTGTTTTTGAAAACGTAACGCAAATTTTTTTTAGTATGAAGGCAGATTTATGCTTGATGATGTAATTTTACGTCGAAACGTTTAATAACATAAGAAGTGTAATACATGTCTGTTTTAAGAATGACGAGCCCTTTTGAAATCCGAAATAAAACATGCAGGTCCGTATTTAAAGAAATGAAGTTGATGATGGGCCCAAAAAATTGAAACGTCTGGTTCAAAAACTAATAATGCCATTTTGTGGAAAAGAAAAAGTGGCAATACAAAAGTGTTATTTATTTCATGAAATTTGTTCAAATAAAGTCAGGAAAAAATAAAAATCAATTTTAAAATTTTGTTTTTTTTCGTATATTTCCGAAAGTAGTCGAAATTTTCTTAATTTTTAAACATCATTTGATTGAGCACCAAATTGCGCAACTTTGCCACAATTTAAATTTTTTTGTATCTCTTATAGTTTCCGAGATCCCAATGGTCACCCTCGAATTTGGGACACCCTGTACACACTGTATACACATTTTTGGTGGCGGATTTTAATTTTTTTTATCTAAAAAGTGCAAAATGAGAACACATCCAATTTATATCAGATGTTATTGACCTCAAGAAGAACACTTTGGTGAAGAAAATTTTTATTTTTCGAATTTGCGAAGAAAAGTTGTTTTTTACTTACAGGCCTTCCAGAAAAAAAGATAAGATGCAAAAGCGAATCTCCTGTTATATTTTCTTTGTGACTTTGATTAAATTTTATCGTCAAATCCCAAATTCTGCAAAAATATCTGTATTTTTCTGGAAATTAGAGGCATCTGAGATATTGGTATAAGAAGCTTTTAGAAAAACTTAAATAATTTTGGGAAATTCTGGATTTGACGAAAAATTTGATCAAATTCACGACACAAAAATACAAGGATTCGCTTTGAATTTTTAATTTTTCTCTGGGAGGGCTGAAAAAAAATCAACTTTTTTTCGCATATTCCAAAATATTTTTTACTAAGGTGTTTCCCTTAAGGTCAATAGCCTCTGGTTTATATTTGGTGTAGCTCCCATGTCTCCTTTTTTGATTAAAAAAAAAAATTAAAAATCCTAGAGCGCCCTTGCACCTTTTTATTATTTTTTTATTCACTTCACCTATCAGAGAAATTTTTACTTATAATAAACTTGGTGCTCAAATTATTACTGAAATATTTTTTTGGTACAAAATATTGAAAGGTGAAAATGGAAAACCTATTGTGTGAAACCTTGCTTAAGTAAAGTGTCTTTTTTCATTTCAGACAATAATATTTTTTGATATTTTAACTGACTAATAATATTACCACCTTGGTAAATGTAATTTATATATAAAGCATTTAATATGAAAATTTTGTAAGACAAGTCATAACTTATATTCTCAGCAGTCCCTTTGGTACCAGGTATTAGATTCACCATTTAAAAGCTATGCAGTGAGTCGTATAGCTTAAATTATTTTTCTTTTAGATACCTAACATTATACGATTGCAAACATCCAGAAATTTTTACCTGTAACTCTGCGTTTCTTTTTGATTGACTCTTATATAAGTTTTTTTTCTACCGCTCTCACTTTCAGTAACATGAGCCGTGGGACTCAAGGTGTCATCGTCTTTGTACTCTTTAACCTCTAGTTTGCTTAGGTCTGGAATATTTGGTTCGGGACTACGTAAGTAAAGCTAGGATCATACTTTTCCGGTTTATAGCCCCATGTGTGAGGTTTTATGTGTTCATCGGATTCTGAGTCAGCATCGTCTAAAACAGCCCTTCTAGCTCTTCGTAAAGGACCATTCGTATTCTCTAAGGGGAATTGTTGCAATACGACTTTTTTTTCACTGCCACTATAATCAAATTCAAAAGGTACAGTCACAACTTTGGCTGGATTGTTAAAGTCCTCTATTCCACTTGATTTAAATCCCCCAGAGTGTAAAAGGGGTTGTACTACCTCCAATTTGTTGCTGTCTTGCGTTTCTGGATTAGCTGCAGTTGTTTTAAAAAGCTTCTGATGGAATTCGTTGTATACTTCCTTAGTTTTTGTTCATGGGGATAGTGTAATGCATTATTTTGGTCAGAAATTGCCTTCTCTGGTTGTATTTTTGATTCGGATTCTGTACTGGTTTCCTCCGATTCTTTATTAGATTTCTCATCGTCATCACTCTCTTCGTTGTCATCGCTTTCTTCATCGTCATCACTTTCCTCCTCGTTATCACTTTCATTATTCACATCTTTTTGTTCTCTATGGGCCCCTTTAATGGCTTCACTTTCATTCTTTTCACATTTTTCGGCTACTTCTTTGCTTTTAGTTTCCTCTTCATCTTCTGCTTCCTCATCCGCTTCTGTTTTCTCATCATTTTCTCTCCCTTCGCCGTCTTCTGCCTCCTCGTCATCTTCTGCCTCTTCGTCATCTTCTGCCTCATCGTCATCTTCTACATCCCCATCTTCTTCTGTCTGCTTTTCGTTTTTCTTTTGCTCGTTTAATTTGTTTTTTGCTTCATCTAATTGTTTCAGGTTGTCGTCAAAAGCTTTTCCAAAAAAGCTATCTAGCTCTTTAAACTGATACTCCTGATGAGGAAAGAAGGCAAATTCGTCAAGGTTAATGGGTTTCTTTGTGTTCTCTACTATTTTATTATAACGTTCAGTATCTTTTACAGCTTTTGGCACTGTTACTCCATTAATCTCGTCCACCTCAAAATGTTCATTAATATATTCCTTAAGTTGTTTTTCATTTTCCTCCAGTTTTCTCCTTTTTTCTTCTTCCTGGCGTAGTTTTTCTGCTTGTTCCGCTTCTAGTTTAGCTTGCTCTTTAGCTTTTTCATTTGATTCTTTTTCAGATTCTTCATCTTCTTCCGAATTTTCTTTTTCGTCGTCAGTTTCTTTTTCCGCCTTTTTATTGTCAATATTTACCCTTTCTTCTGGTTTTTTGGGGGTCTCATCTTCCTCTGATTCTTCATCTTCCTCTTCTTCTTGCTGGCTTTCTGTATTGTCTCCCCTTTTTTCGTCATCGGTTTCCTCATCTTCTTGTTCCGTATTTTGCTCTTTTTTATCGTTATTAGCATCGTTTGTTTTTTCATCATCGTCATGATCTTCTTCAGATTCATTTTTAACCGCTTGTTCTTTTACGCTTAGTTTGTCTTCATCATTATCATCCCTCTCTGTTTTTGGAATTTCTTTTTCCCAAGGGTTTTCGGCGAGTTCTTCATTTTTTTTATTAATTTCTGGATATATTACTTTTTCAATGTCCTTGACAATTTCAAAGGGTCTTATGAAATATTCATAATCAAATATTTCTTTACTATTTTGCTCCTTTTCGTTGTTTTTTAACTCTTCATTTGATCTACCTACTTCTTCGTTACTATTTTTTGTCGGTTTATTGTTCTCTTCTTGCTCTTCTGCATTTGATGTATCTATTTCTTCATTACTCTTTTTTGCCTCTTCATTGTTGTCTTCTTCCTCTTCTTGATTAGGTGTTTGCTCTTTATATGCTATTATATTCTTTTCGTTTTCCTCTTTTTCACTTTCATTTAACTCTTCATTTTGTCCAACCACGTCTTCATTACCCACTTTTATCCTATCATCGTCCTCCTCGTTGTTCTCTTCAATATCTTCTCTTTCGGTTTCAGTTTGAGATTTTTCCCCTTCCTCCGGCCTTTTGTCAGCTTTATTAACTTCTTTAAGAAGTTCAAAAATCTTTTCTTGTTGCTTTACCACTTCTTTGTCATTTTGAGGGTTTTCCTCATCGTTAAAATTGTCATAACTATTGACCAGAGGTAACAAAACGTCTTCATCGAGCTTTTTAGTAACTTCATCTGTTTTTTTAACTAACTCTAAAACCTTTTGTTGGCGGTTTACTTCTTCTTTGTCTTCCTGCTCATCTTCTTCGGCATTCAAGTTATTTTTTATAGGTTGTGAAGTTTTCTTTTCATTGCTTTCAAAGTTTTTCTTACTTTTACCATCTCCTTGTCCACTTAGGTTTTTAAATGTATTTACTACAGATTTCAAAGCTTTTTGATGATACTGCTCCACCCTTTTGTCACCTCCTATATCAGCTCTGTACCTTGGTGGCTCTGGATTTCTACTAAGACCCTCAAATGTATTCGCTATAGATTTTAAGGCTTTCTGATGATGCCTTTCTACTACTCCATCATCCCTTGGCGTACTTGGGCTTTCATATTTCTTTACTGGGGTTTCTACTGGCTTTGCTTCCTCCTTAAAAAAGATAGAGTAAGGATCTTGATATTGTTCATGGCTGAGTTTATAGTAGGGTTCATGGATGAGGTGAGGGTTTTGGACTGCGTTATATGCAGCTATTGCATCATTATGGAACTTTTTATCGTAGTAGTTAATTATTTTTTTGTTGATTATTTTTGCAGCTACAATGTTTTCAGAGGGTTCATTATCGTGATGGACCAGATATGATCTTGTAAGTGTTGGGTTGGGAGCAGTGTCTTGGTGAATCAAGGTGGAACTATCTACACTTCTTACCGATCTGTGGTGTTTTGTCGTGAATTCTCCATCAGAGTATCGTATTTCTATTGGTCTGTCTGCCTTAAGTTCTTGGATTAGAGTTAGAGGAGTTGGACTTATGTATTTGTAGTCGGCTTTGGGGGTATTAGGGGTGGTTTTCCAATATCTATTGAAGTTAATTTTCTCCTTTTTTTGCTTTGAAATTTCTCGTTTATCTTCGTTTGTTTCTTCGGAATAGTCAGGAAATTCGATTTTAAACCTAAAAAATTAACATAAAGATCAAAAAATATATATTAGAAGGTAGTACGGTGCATTATTTTAATGCAAATAGATAAAATAATAAAAGTTTTAATTATTTAACCAGAACCAACAACGATCTGTCTATGTTAAATTATTACCTATATCAATGATTGCACAATACCAATTTTTAATGCTTCAATAGTTATTCAGTATCATGGTAATTTTACCTAAAGTATACCGTCGATTGCTTTGTGGTTGCCACAATTTATTTTAAAACAAAAGGAATTTAGGATAAATTGATTGTTACCGGTTTCATTTTTTAAATAGCATAGTATAAGAGTTAATTATTGTGCCATAATACACTGTCACTAAATGAAACATGATTATTTACAAATAAATTACTTAATTTTTTAAAATACATGGGTTGTTAGTTAACTACTAGTCTTCTTATAGAAGCTAATATTACCAAAGTAACAAAAAATTATATTTTTAAAACTGTCTGAAGAAAAGGATCAGATTAATCCACCCTCTAATATAAAAATACTTCTAACTTACTTCTTTGGCTTATCACCATAGGCATAATCTTCTTCCAAAACATAGGTTTGTTCATTGGGATCTCCAGTGTCTACTTTATATATTTTTGCGGGAGGCGCCTTGGTAAATCCTCTAGGAGGTTCTCTTTCTTCTTGCTCTCTTTCGTCACGGTCGTAAGAGTCACTTTCGTTATTTTCGTTATTATCATCATCCTCTTCTTCCGCCTCTTCTATTTCATTGGGAGGTGTATCTAGCGAGGTGGAGGTAGAGGTTCATTGTCCTTCTCATAAGGCACTGAAGATGTCGTAGTTATTTTGTATTTAACATCAGATATTCCTTTATTTAAAGGTGGACTATTTTCAAAATTTTCACCTTCACCTCTTTGGTAATAAATCTTTTTTTGAGGTGGTTGATCTCTGTTGAAATAGATCCTTTCTACTAGAGTTGGTGATAAAGGTTTTTCCCTGAGGAGCGATGGTAATCGAGGAGGAAAAGGCCTAGCGTTAGGTACTCCTAAATTTGCAATTGGAGCTCCTACTCGTGGGGGTATGGGACCAGCAGCCGCAGCTGCTGGTGGTGCAGCAGCAGGGGGCGGTCCTGCAGCAGGAGCTGGTCCTGCGGCAGGTGGTGGTGGTGCTGCGGCAGGGGGTGGTCCACCTGTTTAAAGTATGGGAAACTAGTAAAAATTGTCGTCGGTTTCGTTAGTACAGTTACTATAATTGTTGTATAAACCATCTAAAATCTTGTTATGGCAGGCAAATACATATTTGACCCGCAAAATTTTAATGTTTTATACAGGTACAGTTTTATTGTAAGTATGTAAGTAAGTCGTCAGCATCGTAATTTTAATGTCTGGTAGTCGCCAGGGAAAAAAATAAAACAATTTTTAAATAAAACATGCATTTTTTAGTAACAAAAAATATAATTTTAAATAAAAAAACTTACATTCTTACAATAAATACTAGAGTTAAAATACGCAAAAAAGCACAAAGCAGTTGTGAGTATTTGCACAATGGTATGATATATTTTTTTCAATTTATTCTCCCTTTTTGGAAATTTTGGTAATCGACTTTCTTGTATCTGGTACTTAGCCTATAAAAATGGGTAATTAATATATTTTTTAATACGCATGATATTGCTGAAATTTTTAAAAACTTTGTAAATTTTGATTTAGTAATTATTAAAGTCTATCAAAAAACTTTCAAGTGACAAAATTACTTATTAAAGTTTTTTCTGTGAGCTAAAACAGTCAAAAAGGAACTAATTATGTGGAGCTGCTGCTATATCCTTTTTTGCATTCAAAGTAATAAATAAACTGATGACGAGAAATTTTGCTAAAACAGCAGTAAAAAATTGTTATTATCTAGAATAAATGTCAATAAAAAACACAACTTTAAACATATCCAAAAAAATCATACCTAGTTGCTGCCGTTGATTAGTAAAATCCAGTCCTAGTTGGAGAGACCGCCTGGTACCTTGAGGTGGTGGAGGTCCAGCTGCTGCGGGTGGTGGAGCAGCTCCGGCTGGTGGGGGTGCAGCAGGAGCTGGAGCTGGTGGGCCACCTAGAAAGAAAAAATATAGTGTAACGATAAACAACGATCGTTTTGAATCATTTATGATCTTTTTCAGTTAAGAAAATGGGCTATTATTGTTACTTTGTGTCAAAATAATAGTATTAACGATTTGCTTTAATTGCATAAGGTGTCTTCATAATTATATAGATGAAATTGTAGTAAAGGAAACTGTAAATAATCAGCTTATTGAATTAAAGACATCCTTACCTAACTGTTGCAAAACATTCTGCCAGTTCAGTCCTACTGTCAAAGCTCTTCTTTCACCTTGAATTGCGGGTGGTGGTGGTGCAGCTGCTGGTGGAGGAGCAGCTGCTGGTGGGGGTGCGGGTGCAGCTGGTGGCGCCGCAGGAGCAGGTCCTGCTGGTGGAGGGCCTGGAGCTGGTGGTGCTCCTAATAAAAGTTAATTATGGTATAAATTACAAGGTGCATAATATCTAAAGAGAATATGAATATAGTTTTAAGGATATGAATGAGCACAGTAGAAAACTAAGGAGAGTTTAATAAAAAGCGTACTTCTTGGGTTGATAAAATGTGGTAACTTCGGTAACTTGTGGTTACTATTTAGTACGGGCGCCAAGGTGGTTTCGTGGCTGATTAAGGTTTACCAAGCAAGTAGGTGTTTCTGACATATTCTGACCTGCTAAATCCGAATATTCAGGTTGCATGCCTTAAAGGACCTCACTTGTTCATTCTTTTAGGCGCCTGGATTAATTTGACAGTTAAAAGGAAAGATGGTATAAAATATTAATGTCTGAAATGACTTTATAAGAAAAAATGGCGTACAGGCGACATTTATTTACTGAAAACATTTATTAAAAATGACATATAATTTTTTCTTACCTCCCAACTGCTGCCTCTGATTACTCCAGTTGACTCCTACTTGAAAAGCTCGCCTGACTCCATCAGTTAATGTTACAGGTGCGACAATGGGAGGCGCAATACCTCCTGCTGGGGGAGCTGCGGGAGCCGGAGCGGCTGGAGCTGGAGCGGGTGGTGGAGCAGCAGGAGGCGCTTGCTGTCTTGCCAGCACAGGACCCGCTACGGCTGCAGGTGGTGCTGCATTTTGAACGGGAAGGACAGATGGACGACGTTGGACGTCGAATCTAAACAATTTTCATTCATTTTTGTACGTGTTATTGATTCAAGGAAAGGGAGATGCAAGATTTAGTATCGGGACCTATAGGGTATGTTAAAAGTTTGAATATTTATTTCTATCTCATTTTGGTAACAAGAAATTTAGAAACCAATTAATATATTCAGTTTTATTCGAAATGGGAAGGTTGGTAATACTTTTTAATATGTATCTTTAATAGTTGTTAATTGTAACAGATTACAGTTAAAATTGACCTTGTTTAAGATCTTTGTGTTTTCATCTTTATGTTTTTGATCAGGGATTAAAAAAAACAACTTTTTCAATTTTTTAATTTTTGGAATATTAATAATAAAAGTGACAAGTATAGTTTTAATTGCTGAGAAAAAAAGCAAATTTTATTTAAATTTTATCCGATTTGTTTTAAATGAAAGATGTCCCTAGTCTAAATGTTTTTATTGGATATTAAGCCTAGAACTACAAACCCATTTTTTTACCTGTAAACTACAAACCGGGTTAAATATTTACCCCACTGAATTTTTGCTCTTAAAATCGTTTTGAAAGCAGTAATCTGACTTATAAGTACTCGAATTTTTTCGTTTTTTATGCCCAAGAGACTGGTAAGGAGCAAATTCAATTTTATCAAGATTTAGTTGGTTAAAAATTAATTTGAATTGCTATAAGTACTGAAGAACAGTCAAACCGTCATTTAACAAACAAAAATATATAACTATTTTTCTAAACAACCGATTTTTAAATTTCCAACAAGATTTCAAAGAGGACACATGGGCTTTAAGAAAAAATATACCATCATCATGTTTTGCTAAAAAAGTTTATTTATTCGGGACTTTGAAAATTCAAACAAATTAAGAATTCGATCAATGGAAAAATCAAATAAATATCCATAAAATATTGGTTTTCAAGAATTTATTTCTGTTTCTTTCATAAAAAATATAAAAAAGAAGAAGTTAATAGATATAAAAAAATATTCAATTATCACAAGTATTTAATTTAAAAGAATATTTTTTTAGATATTTGGTATAAGATGAGCTATCGTATTTTATCGTGCATTTTATTTTTTATGAGTGAGTGTATTTATGATAGGTTTAACTCTGAAAGATTAGGTTTGACAGATGTAGTTTTTGACATACGTCGCTATTTTGACAGAAGATATATTTTTAGCAAATTTTTAACGGTTGGCTAATTATATTTATAGTTATCGTAACTGACATTTAAATAAAACGTTTAACGAAAAGTATCATTCAGTAAAATTTAGGTTTATCTTACGGATCTAAATGCTAAGAATATATATTGTTGAATCTGGATTTGTTAAGAATAATTATAAGGCTTTCTTTTATTACAGTGCATTCCAAAAAAGGAAGAGAAGGAATAACAAAGTACAAGAAGGGTTTATTTCTCCACGCATTCATTCTACAAATCTATGCACTTTTGCCATTGTTGTGAGAGTTTCACAATGCCACTTGTATAGAATATTTTTGGTTGGGCGTGAAGCCACTCGTGCACAAACTCGCAACATAAATATCGTCTCTCAGGACACTCTGGCTGTCCCAAAAGATAGCGGCAATTACTTTTTCGCTTAGAGGCTCAATCTTTGCTTTTTCCGGTTATGGGGAATTTGAATGGAGGCACTTTAGATTTGATCTTTTTGATTTTAACGTGAAATAATGAACTTAGGTTTTGCAGCAGGTAAGTAAGGAATTTGAAAATGAATCACCTTTATTTTGGTATCACCTGAGATTTAACACGTAAATGTTTTTGTTTTATAGTCAGCAATCTGGGTACCCAGCTTGCGCAATTTTTGCAGATGGAAATATATCATTTTCTTGAAGTTACCCACACTAATAAGAAATGTTTGTAATATTTTAAGGGCCAAAAATTCTTCTATTGGCAAGAATATAGTGGTTTATCAGGTCAATATTGGTTTTTGTTGTCGAAGCTTTTGGACATCTCGCGTCCGTTGTACGGCCCTCCTCAAACTTCTTACACCCAACAAGTAAAGTTACCATTATATTATACCAGAGCTGGGTAGGAATAGTATCCTTCGATTACCTTAAAATAATTTGGACTCGATTCCTTTTTGGAAGAATCCGATGTCAAAACAGTGGCGTCCATAAGGCCCCCGCAGACACCGCGGCGCAAAGGGTTTGCAACTTTTTTAGGTGAAAATAAATATTTAAATAAAATTTTATTATGAGAATTACTTCAGTGATTTTTTAAAAATTATTAACTAAGTCGTGTTTGAACTGACGAAAAAGCTTTTGAAGTAAAAGTGTTCAATGCGCCTTAAGATATTGCTCTAAATCAACTTGAAATGAAATTCACTGGCCTGCAAACTGTTTCCCAATATTTTTCTTTTCTCTTACCCCAGAATTTGAATCATCTGTCTAATGAAGAACTGAAAGAAAAGGTAGGAGAACTTGTAAAAAGATATTCTTCAGATTTATCTAATAATCTAAAAGATCAGGTAATTTAAAAGCCTGTTTTCAGAATGAAATTGACCAAAAGAAATCTATAAGGGAAATCGCAAGTCTTCTGCTTGAAGAAAACGGTTTCCTTGCATCGTGCCTTCTGGATCTGACAACTGCGCTCCAATTGTACTTGACACTACCGGACTGTGGCGACAGCTGAAAGAAGCTTCTTAAAACTTAAATTGATAAAATCATATCCAAGAAGTACTATGTCTCAAACTCGTCTGAGTGATCTTGCTATTCTAGCTATAGAACATGAAGAAACACGTGAAATAGACTTAAACACAATTGTAGATAAGTTTTTTCTATTAAAAAATAGAAGATTGGGGAAAAATAACATTATTAAATTCAGTACCTATAGCATTCTGTTCTCTTTCGATAATTTAAATACATGGAATTAAGCTGACATGTGAATTTTGATTTATAATCCCTTTTTTAAGTATAGTTTAGTGCAGGGGTCTCCAAACTACGGCCCGAGGGCCACATCCGGCCCGCGGACAGATTTTGTCCGGCCCGCGGAGAGCTAGCATACTGGAAAACTCCTTTTAGAGAACAAATAATTTTTATAGCAAATTAAATTTAGTTTACTGAAGTATTCTAATTTTATGTTGAATAATTATTAATATGACATCTACATTGATATGGTCATGGGCTAACTCCGCTAACTCATAACATTCTTGTAGGCTTATTGTTATTGTTTTTGTGATAAGTTGGATAAAGAAACACAGAATTGTAATGAGTAAAGACATGTATAATATGCAGAAAATTTAACTTCAGTATATAATAACTAACAAATTATTGAAATGAATCCAACTAACATTTTATACATTTTAAATAATCACATAACTTATAACAAACATAATGACATATGAAATACTAATGAGATTTATGTAATTGAGATTTTCCACTGACAATAGTTTGTAGTTGTGGACTAATTTTACTTGTACCAATTATTAAAAGAGATTTAAGATGCTCATCAGTTAATTTTGATCTGTAAACATTTTTTGTGTACTTCATTTTGGAGAAGGTTTTCTCACACAAATAAGTAGTACCAAAAACAGAAAACAGACCACGAGCAAATTTATGCAAATTATCAAATTGTGTCAGTGGAAGACTCTTATAAAATTCCAACAAAGATGAGTTTTGATATTTGTTCTTAATTATATCACTGCATTGTAGATCAATCATTTCCATTTGAAGTTTCGGGGCTAGGGTTTCAATGTCAGTATCAAAAGGATTCTGAAAAATCTTAATTTGATTCGCAATGGCATGAAAGTCCGAGAAACGAGTATCAAAATTTATCTTCAAAGCACTCAAAGTTTCGATTGCAAAATCGATAGGAAACTCAGTCTCAGTAGTGTGGCTGAATATTTCACATGTTTTAAAATGTGAAAAACATTTACTTCGTAGTTGTGATTGAAACAGTCTCAATTTCTTCCGGAATGATTTAATATTAGTGTATAAATCAGGAAGATGCTGGTTTTCTCCTTGCAATCCCAAATTCAGTTCGTTCACATGTTTTGTCAAATCAACATAGAATGCTAACTTCCACAGCCATGCGTTGTTTTGTAATTCAGTAAGAGGGCGATGCTTTTCATTCAAAAAAATTTCGATCACTGCTCGAAGTTCAAAAAAGCGCTGAAGGACTTTCCCATAACTAAGCCAGCGTACGGCAGTATGATAAGGTAAGTCAGTTTCTCCAATCTCTTCAATAAATTGTCGTAACTGTCGGTGATTCAGCCCAAAAGATCTGATAAAATTAACAGTTGATATGACTGGTTTCAGAACGTCAGACATATCCGAACATTTTCCGCACAAAGACTGCTGATGAATGATACAATGTAAGACTAATGGTTTTGAACCACCGTCATTTTCTACAGACTTTGACACAAGAGCGACCACTCCTTTATCTTTCCCACTCATGTTTTTGCCTCCATCAGTTGTAATACATTTCAAGTTTTTCCATCGAAGGTTCTTTTGATTAATGGCCATTTCAACTCCTTTAAAAATATCTGTACCAGTAGTTGTGCCATGAATACTATACATATCAAGAAGTTCTTCGTGCACTTCATAGCTTTTATCTACTCCTCGAATATAAATCAACACCTGAGCTGTATCTGACACATCCGTTGACTCATCCAAGGCCAAAGAAAACCACTTAAAATGTCCATTTTTGTCGAACAGTTGAGAGGATATATTTTCAGCGATGTTTTCTACCCTTCGAGCCACAGTGTTTGCTGACATACTGACAGTTTTTAATAAATTTACCTTTTCAGGCACATTTCTTCGGCTACTGCAATTATGCATTCTTTGATCATTTCTCCATCGGTGAATGGTTTTCCACGTTTTGCAATTTCAAGAGCCACACGAAAGCTGGCACGAGTTGCAGCCTCTTGTTCAGTTTTGAGTTTTGTAAATGAAGATTGCTGCGATTTCAATCCGCGCTGCATAGCTTCGAATTTTTCTGTCCGCAAACTTCCTGTATATTTTGAGTTCCACTGATCTTTGAATTTTCTGCATTCACTATCAATTTTTCGCTTCTTTTCCATACTACTAATTTACACACAAAAGCAACAATTCAAATCAAAATACTGTTATAAAGATGTCTTAAACTTAAACACGCACAAACACGTTTTAAGGAGGTATGCAATATTTTATTTAACAACAGTGTCATAGGAACTGACTTGTGGTTGCGCCACTAGCCTTCTTATATATTCCAATTACTGCCATCTAGAAGTGAGTGGAAGACACCAGAACTTTCTCGAACCAACGAGATTATTCTGTACGTGCTATTAGCGCCATCTGTTAGCGATAGAAGGTACTACCTATTTCCGCTTGTGTCCACCAGATGTCGTGTCACGTTACTCCTCATGGCTCGTACTCTACGACTAATCTAGAAATTACAGATAATGACAGGAAAATTAATAATATGCAGTGTTGCCGTTTTGCGGACTTTAGTCCGATTTGCAGCCTTTTTTAAACGTTGTGTACTTTTTCGGACTTTTTTTTCATCAGTGGACTATTTCACTTCTTACCACCGGCAACAATGATAATATGGTTTTGGCCCTCGGAACTTACTGGAGTAATCAGTATGGCCCTAAGGCTGGAAAGTTTGGAGACCCCTGGTTTAGTGTAAAGTTGGCATATATGCCTATTAACTTAACTTACATAAAACGAAAGAAAAGAGCGTTTTTTTTTCAAATAGAAATAAAATTTCCCCCGCTAAATTTTTGCAGGGGGGCCCCACAATTCTTACCGACGCTACTGTGTCAAAAGTAATCGATGCCTTATATTTCAAATTTGGGACAAATCAGTTTATAAATGCCAAAATCCGTCCTTTTAAAGACCCCATTTCAAATATCCAAATTTTGACCTAAGATTATTAATTTCCAACTTTTGACCTAGTTCCCCTAAAAACCCTTATATCCCGAACCTGTGGCAAATTTCTAAATTTTTACCTAAAATTCTTAATCACCGTTATATTGATTTTTCGGAAAATAGAGATAAATAATTTTAAAACCTCTGCATATTAAAATCTTTAAATAAGAGAATAAACCTAACATGTGACGTTTTACCAAAATATGTTGTTTTCCAGGTCCAAAGGTACAACATTTAAATAAAACACTTTTTTCCTAACCATAGAGTGTGTATCCAAAAAGGTCCATAAATTTTACTTGCATTTGATCTTAAAAGTTTTGATTGCTTGATCTTCATAATTTTTTAATATGTTATCCTTGAGATAACCCTAAGGGACCTTTAAATGGGATATTTTTTCATAACTAATCAGGATGTCTTACAAAAATAAATTTAAAATTTTAATACATTTTTATATTCCGCAAGCAGAGAATAGTATTTTACGTTATAAGGCCGGTAGGTGACTTGTTACGTACGAGTAGATATTAGGACGAGGCGACGCAGGAGCCGAGTCCAGAATATCTGAACGAGTACGTAACAACACCTAACGGCCGTGTATCGTATGTTATTTTATTTCATACTGTCTTTGCTACTAATAAAGTTAAAATAATATATTATATTCTTTTATGACACTATTTTCCAAATTTGTTTTGTGTAACATTAATTTTTGCGGCTATCGCAAAAAGCTAAAATGTCAAAAATATTCGTACCTATCTTTTGATTTCCTGTGTCACTTTAATGTCAACAATGGCGGAATTAAGTATGCATAGTGAAATGATGCTTCCTGATGAAATTTTAACAAAATCGGAGGAAGCTCAAGAAAAGTTAATTCCTTTAAAATCTAAAACGCGATACGAAAAAGAATTTCAGCAATTTGTTAACTGGAAAATTGAACATGTCGTGGAAGTAATTCAGGAAGATGTGCTTTTGGCATATTTTTTAGATGCTGTAAGTTTTTATATCACATTTTTGGTTTGTTCTACGATTGTTGTTTTTAGTCAAAAAAAATAAATGGTTCATCATTATGGGCAAAATACTCAATGCTCAAATCAACGCTGCTTGTTCACGAGAAAACTGATATATTTAAGGACGGTCCAAACTTTTTTTAAACAATTTTAGTTACATACAATCATCAGTTTTGGATGTAATATAATTATCTTATATTACATTCAAATATTGAGTTTACTAAAATTGGTAGAAAATTTTATTTCAGCAATAATTCTACTATAGATCTATATGCCCTATAAAATCTAGGCGCTAAGGATGGTTCAAACTTTTTTCTACCGATTTTAGTTACATAGAAACACCAGTTTCGGATGTAATATATCTTAAGTTACTTTTTAATATTAAGTTTACTTTACTAAAACTGGTAGAAAATTTTATTTCAGCAATAAGCTACTATAGATCTATGTATAGTATATACCCTATAAAACCTACAAGCTAAGGATGGTTCAAACTATTTTTTTAATTTTAGTTAAATAGAAATACCAGTTTCGGATGTAATATTTCTTAAATTACTTTTAAATATTAAGTTTTCTTTGCTAAAACTGGTACAAAATTTTATTTCAGCAATAAGCTACTATAGATCTATGTATAGTATATGCTCTATAAAACCTACAAGCTAAGAATGGTTCAAACTATTTTTCTACGGATTTTAGTTAAATAGAAAAACCAGTTTCGGATGTAATATATCTTGAATTACTTTTTAATATTAAGTTTTCTTTACTAAAACTGGTAGAAAATTTTATTTAAGCAATAAGTCTACCCGTATAGATCTTTATTTCTTATTATTAGGTAATTACAGGCATTTATTTAATAGAAGTTGTCAGGTGGATTATTCGCCTTTGAAAAAGGATGAAATAGACAAATAATTAAGGTGCATCTACAAATTGTTGTGAAATCGCAAGGTCGCGAACGTTAAGAAACTCTTGTATTTCATAACATAAAAAAGAATCATCGTAACTTAACTTATTTGACTTACCTATTACAAAACTGTGATTTAAAAACAGATTCAAGAAGTACGTTTTTTAAAAACGTTGAAGAGAGTCTTTTAAGGATTTCAGCAAAGATTCGACTACTTCCTAACTTAAAACGCAACAGAATTGTTTCAAAGTATTATATATACCTGGTTAAGCACCAACATTTGTCCATCGGAGATTCGCCCACATATTCTCCACTAACAAAAGAAGATGCCCAAGAGTTCCAAAGGTATTTAAACGCAAAAATGAAAATTTAGAAGTAGATTAGTTGCTTTTGTTATTTTTTTTTTGAATTTCTAATAAAAAAAAATATAAGGTATTTCTAAGATATTGTTGTATTTATTTTAATTAGAATGGTTTTTAATTTTCTCACAAAATCGTCATAAGTTAGTACTTCGAAAACAGTTCGATCTGAACGTGTCTTTAGACAATGTTGACATGTCGACACATTGGGTCAAAAAATGATTGACGTTTTTGTTTTTATCTAAATGTCATTGATAACAGTCCGGTAAGTGTTGCTAGGCAACACTTACCGGCCTAGACCGGTAAATCGCATTTACCGGACTCAAATTGTTAACGTAATTATGTATATACCGGACAGTATGAAATAAATTATTAAACGGTACTTGATACAATAAGATGTCCTATTTATAAGTTACTGAAGATTATCTTAAGAATCACATTTAAAAAACCTGTGAAGATGTAGCATCGCAAATTTTGGAAGAGATTTCGAAAAAATGTTCCATTTAGGGGTAGTTTTATGTTGATCTCAGAAATAACATGGTGTTTAGGTAAAAATTTGAAAATATAAAATGGAAGATTCAATATGGCGGATTTTGGCATTTATAAACCGATTTGTCTCAAATTCGAAATATAAGAAATCGATTTCTTTTGCTTAATCCTAAAAATAAAATTTTCATCATGTTTGAACCCCCTCGTATACCTTAAGGTGAAAGCATTCTCTAGTACTTGTATATATACCAATAATTAAAATGTAATACACACTTAAAGCTCATATTACTCGGATTAGTAATCCACAATACCGAAAGTAAACTTCAGGATAAAAAACAAACTTGAACCTGCTTAGTCACTCATGCCATCAACTGTGCAAACTGAAATTAGCTTTTCTTCTTTTTTTCTAAATTTAATTAGATCATGACTATTTTTTAATGAGCTTTGTCGTTTGATAAGAGAGGGCGCATTTAAGTTCGTTGTTTTATATTTCTAAAAATGGTTATACTTTTTTATGAACAGGTGTGAAGACTTATGTAGATTTGTCTACTAATTCGTATATCTACGGCTGGTTAGAGTTGACATGTGACAGCATTTCTTTACAATGGAAACAACTGAATATTTTTCAGTAACAAAATTTTTGAAGCACCAAAACAAATTCATAAACGATTGCGCCAAACATTAGCATGGATTCTAGAGAAGTAAAGGATCACCCTCTTTTATGGCTGTTTTGTCAAAAAGTGACCCTCACTAGGAGGTGCTGGTGTAGCTTAGGGAACCAATGAGAACCAATGACCTTGACCGCAATATATAAAGTAAAGTTTAAAAACGGCCCTCTGGAACACAACGCCATCTGCAACTGGAGGGCCATTTTTGTAACACAGAGTGGGTGACCCTTTACATCTTTAGAATCCATGAACACTAGAAGGATGGGTTGCTGAAATAAAACGTGGTTGTCTACGTAACGGATGTCCAAAAAGTGTATCAACACAAGAAATCGTAGCAAAAATACAGGATATAAATATAATAAGCCCCAGAAATTTTACTAGAAAATGAAATCAGTATTTATTTCATACTGTCCGGTATATACATAATTACGTTAACAATTTGAGTCCGGTAAATGCGATTTACCGGACTGTTATCAATGACATTTAGATAAAAACAAAAACGTCAATCATTTTTTGACACAATGTGTCGACATGTCAACATTGTCTAAAGACACGTTCAGATCGAACTGTTTTCGAAGTACTAACTTATGACGATTTTGTGAGAAAATTAAAAACCATTCTAATTAAAATAAATACAACAATATCTTAGAAATACCTTATATTTTTTTATTAGAAATTCAAAAAAATTAACAAAAGCAACTAATCTACTTCTAAATTTTCATTTTTGCGTTTAAATACCTTTGGAACTCTTGGGCATCTTCTTTTGTTAGTGGAGAATATGTAGAATCTCCGATGGACAAATGTTGGTGCTTAACCAGGTATATATAATACTTTGAAACAATTCTGTTGCGTTTTAAGTTAGAAGTAGTCGAATCTTTGCTGAAATCCTTAAAAGACTCTCTTCAACGTTTTTTAAAAAACGTACTTCTTGAATCTGTTTTTAAATCACAGTTTTGTAATAGGTAAGTCAAATAAGTTAAGTTACGATGATTCTTTTTTATGTCATGAAATACAAGAGTTTCTTAACGTTCGCGACCTTGCGATTTCACAACAATTTGTAGATGCACCTTAATTATTTGTCTATTTCATCCTTTTTCAAAGGCGAATAATCCACCTGACAACTTCTATTAAATAAATGCCTGTAATTACCTAATAATAAGAAATAAAGATCTATACGTGGTAGACTTATTGCTGAAATAAAATTTTCTACCAGTTTTAGTAAAGAAAACTTAATATTAAAAAGTAATTCAAGATATATTACATCCGAAACTGGTTTTTCTATTTAACTAAAATCCGAGAAAAATAGTTTGAACCATTCTTAGCTTGTAGGTTTTATAGAGCATATACTATACATAGATCTATAGTAGCTTATTGCTGAAATAAAATTTTGTACCAGTTTTAGTAAAGAAAACTTAATATTTAAAAGTAATTTAAGAAATATTACATCCGAAACTGGTATTTCTATTTAACTAAAATTTAAAAAAATAGTTTGAACCATCCTTAGCTTGTAGGTTTTATAGGGTATATACTATACATAGATCTATAGTAGCTTATTGCTGAAATAAAATTTTCTACCAGTTTTAGTAAAGTAAACTTAATATTAAAAGTAACTTAAGATATATTACATCCGAAACTGGTGTTTCTATGTAACTAAAATCGGTAGAAAAAGTTTGAACCATCCTTAGCGCCTAGATTTTATAGGGCATATAGATCTATAGTAGAATTATTGTTGAAATAAAATTTTCTACCAATTTTAGTAAACTCAATGTTTGAATGTAATATAAGATAATTATATTACATCCAAAACTGATGATTCTATGTAACTAAAATTGTTTAAAAAAAGTTTGGACCGTCCTTAAATATATCAGTTTTCTCGTGAACAAGCAGCGTTGATTTGAGCATTGAGTATTTTGCCCATAATGATGAACCATTTATTTTTTTTGACTAAAAACAACAATCGTAGAACAAACCAAAAATGTGATATAAAAACTTACAGCATCTAAAAAATATGCCAAAAGCACATCTTCCTGAATTACTTCCACGACATGTTCAATTTTCCAGTTAACAAATTGCTGAAATTCTTTTTCGTATCGCGTTTTAGATTTTAAAGGAATTAACTTTTCTTGAGCTTCCTCCGATTTTGTTAAAATTTCATCAGGAAGCATCATTTCACTATGCATACTTAATTCCGCCATTGTTGACATTAAAGTGACACAGGAAATCAAAAGATAGGTACGAATATTTTTGACATTTTAGCTTTGGACCGGCTTTCGCGATAGCCGCAAAAATTAATGTTACACAAAACAAATTTGGAAAATAGTGTCATAAAAGAATATAATATATTATTTTAACTTTATTAGTAGCAAAGACAGTATGAAATAAAATAACATACGATACACGGCCGTTAGGTGTTGTTACGTACTCGTTCAGATATTCTGGACTCGGCTCCTGCGTCGCCTCGTCCATAATATCTACTCGTACGTAACAAGTCACCTACCGGCCTTATAACGTAAAATACTATTTGGCTTAAGTTTCGGGTTTCAAAAGTGTGCAGAATGAATGTTTCATTTGCGCAAAAAGATGTTAGCATCGATTTTTTTGAGATGCAAAAGTATTTTTTTTGTTGTACCTTCCAACCAGTAAAATAATAAACTTAAATTATCATTGTAATCTTTTGGACCAGCTAGATGTAAAAATTGTAAAAAAAATGAGCTTCACAGGGAAAAAATATTTTTCACTAAGACAACGCACCTTATCACCCAGCTCCAAAAACAATCGCGAAAATTAACGAACTGAATTACAAATTGTTGCATCCATCCTTTTTGCCAAATTTAGGTTCCCCTGACTTCTAGCTGTTCTCACATCCCAAAAATTATTGCGTGGGAAATTATCCCCAACAAACGATGAGGTAATAACTGCCGTTGCAGCAAATTTTACTACCCTTCCGAATTCTTAGTTCGGAGATGAAATCCATAAATTAACTGGGGGTGTATTGAAGGTCAAGGATATTATATTGGATAATATAATATATCAGCTTTTCACCCACGGGAATTAAACCATTTTGAAAGTTATGTTTTTTTCGTTCTCGCGGAATATTGCAAATTGCAAAATCAAGTAGCAACGCTGCACAAAGCATCGAAAATTTCATATATTCGATAGTGCGACAACGACGTCTGTCCTAACATACCTAGCCGTTCGGGTTGCCATTCTTAATTATGTTCCCCTAATTCCCATCCTTCCACTCCGTCGCGTCATATCACATCACGCTCTCCGCGTTCTATCTTCCGTTCCACACTCCAAGGTACAGCGCGCGTCGTGATTTAATATTTTATCGTATTTTATTTGTTATTATTTTCTAATATAAACAAATTTCTTATAACAACTTTCATCCCCCCTTTTTACCACTTTCTATTTTTTTAGGTAATCGAAAGCCTAATTACCAATTCCCATAACTCCTTCAAAAATTAAGATGTTTCTATACAAACTTTCATCCCCATTTTGAACCCTCCAATAGATGTAATTTCAAAAATGTTAAAACAGATCATTTTTAATCGTAATCAATGACTTACATACCAATTTTTATACTTCTAAATTTAGAAATGACGATTTATACACAAACTCCCTGTCCCCAATCCCACCCCTTTTGAGGGTGTTTCCTAACATCCTTTCTTAGCTGACTTCTTCTAGTCATAATTTCTCCTTATGCCAAATTTCATATATGTGTCGTAGTCTTTTCGTTAAATTCGTCTCTTCACGAAGGTCCTAGTCACGTTATGAAGCGTCGGCGTATTATATAAAATCATCAAGCTACATGATATGCCTAGGCCCATCATGAACAGTCGGCGCTGTTTCGTCATATTGTGTCGTAAAATAACCTGACTATCTTTAAAGTTTTACATTCATATTTTAATTTTTAATTATTAATGGTAAATAAAAAACTACCTACAACTAGCCAGGGGCACTATTCTTGGTCATTCGCATCTTTCAGAATCCGTCGAATTTATATTTAATTTATTAACAGATTTGACGGATCGTGAAAGAAGCGAATGGTCAAGAATAGGGTCCCTGAACTAACCCCTTTTTTACGAATTTGTCAATGTTTTCATTTAGTCAGGTTATGTTCAGATGCGTGCTAGGGCGATTTTAGGACCCAGGAAACTATTCATTACTTACAGGGCCCATAAAGCATCACTAAACAATACTGGCAAATGGCACAACTTTTTAACAATTATATTGAAGCCTGCTAGATATAAAGTACGTCTATGTCAACATTACACAACAAAGTTTAAACAAATATAAATTATAAAATATAAAAAAAGTTAGGTACGGTCCTGTTAAACCGTGACGGAGCTGACTATTTATTTTATTTTTTTTAGTATTTAGCCGTGTCTTAGGCTTAGGAGGGCCCTTCGAAGCAACCTTACAAGGGCCCACCGGGATATTTCCGGAATTAAGGGTGGGCCAGCACACGCCTGTTTATGTTACGGCTCAATATGACAAAACCGCGTCAGATTATGTAGCTTGATTATTTTACACCATATGCCGACGCTTCATAAAGTGACTAGGATCTCTAAGAACAGAATAAATGAAGGAATAAGTGTTTTTTTGCTTTTATATATAATATAGATTTCAAACCCTAAAAAAGTGATTTCCCCATTGAACAACGAAACTGATATGACTATTAATAGGTTTTTTTTAATAACTGCCAGAAAATAGGATGAGGTAAATGTTTAATAAGATCCTAAAAGCTTTTAAAAAAAGCCAAAAAAGTTAAAAATGAAAGCAATAATGAGCTTGTTCAACTGAAGTTTGATTTAAATTCTCGTTGAATTAGAGTTTGGTGGACTAACCAAATTCTTTAATTGTCTAATCACTAAAATCCCATTTAAGTTATTAAACACAAAGGTTTACAAGAATGCCAATAAGGCAAACTTGGCAGTACATTGGCATATTTGTAAAAAAATATTATTTCAGTAATTTTTGTAATAGTTTGCAACTAAGAAATTATTTTTTGAAATTTTCACTGACAAGTAAAAACAAATAAAATAATTATCCTACCCGAATAAATCAGCTACTCCACCCAACAAAAGTCCAATAGTCCTTTTATCTCTAGACTGAACACTAAGATCTGCTTCGTAATATAGATCATCTCCGTTTCTTCCTTCTAAACTAACAACGTTTTTTCTTTTTTCACTATCTTTAATTTGAGCACTATACACTACCACAGCTAACACTAGAATCCCGACGGCGTTTTTATTTAAAATTAACATAGTGCATAATTTATTAATTGAAGAAAAACTAACACTATCACAGGTCTGGTCAGTCAGGAGTCCAAGTGGGTAGTTCCGTGTAGCTCCAAGAGCTTCGAAATTGAAACTGACTCTTAAGAAGTCAATTTGATCCTGGTGTAACCTATCTTGGTGAATAATTTAAGTGAAAAAGAAGTTTTTTCATTTGCGACATTTTATAAAACATCGGTTGCGTTTTTTCTCGAAAGTGACCAAACTTACGTAAAAACGAATTCTGGCTGAAACGCATCATTGGTTCTGGCCGTTGAAAATTCAATTTGTTCTATATTGATTGATTTGTCTAGCAAATACAGAGTGATTTATTAATATTTGTGAAACTTAATAAGATTTGCTATATTTTTAGGGAATATGGACTTATAATATTAGAAATTAAAAAAGGAAAAAACATGGGTAATTTTTTATTTCGTAAAGCAGCAAAATGTCACAAAATTCAACCCAGATATATTTTAAAAAGAGTGAGGCATATTTATCGTTATATCGATAAAATTATTAATGTACCGTGTAATCCATTATAAGTGGATCCTCAGGTTTTGGCCCTTTTTTTGGATTTTAGAATTTTTGAACCAAAACATTATTAAATGGGATAGTTCAAAGTCTTTTCCTGACCTGAAAATGTTTTTAGTGGTGTCAACTACCAACGAGAAATCACAAAGTCGTCATATTTTTGAAATAGGATAACTAGTTTCCGTCTATATTTTTTTAGGCTTTGAAAATTTATCTAATAGGCTCAATAAAAATTAATGCAGGTGAATGAATAGTTTTCATGAGATTCTGTTTCAAAAATTTAGATTTTTTTCACCTGGTGTACGCCGGTGAAAAATACTAGCTAGACTGGCCTGACTTTGCACGAGGTAATTGCTAAAAACATTCGAATGCATCTAAAAACCCATTTCCCAAAGTTTGGTTGCGAAATTCGAAAGTTGACCCGGTGCGAGTTTTCGTTTTTTGCAAAATTAGGACACTATTATTTCAGAGTTTGTTCAAGGAAATACCAAGGGAAGATGCAGGGAAAAACTGACGCGATAAAGGCTAATTATATGTTTTTGCGGTCGCTGAACACGATGCAACCATTAGTTTTTTCTCCAATCACGATATCTTTCAAAATTAAGGAAAAATTTGAAAAAATTAGAAAAATGAAAAATTTTCACTTCTACTGCTTAAAATTGATTGGTTAAAATTAGTATTTATCGACAAGGTGTGGTCAGGGTTGTAGATAAAATTAAAGAGCTTTAAGATGCAGAAATCTCGGTGTGATTTGGTTAAGATCACCCTAAGATACAAGCGAAGACTAAAATTGTGCAAATGCAAAAAACATCAATATTACTGGTAACGGGTTCAATGGCTCATGAAACGGGCTTTTGGGGTAAATTTCAAGTTTCTAAACTTTTGTCCGAAGTCCTGAAATATAGATAAGTTTAGCAAGGTACATAATATGTTGACATTCAGGATGATTAACTTGCAGGTAAAATTAACCAGTTTAAAATTTTCTTCTCAAACGATATAATGTGAAAATAAAATATCCCCCTCATTTACAAAAATAAAGTTTTCTTCTTTTATAAATTTAAGAAAATCTTCATGAACAAAATTAATAAGTATATAATTTTGTACATTACCTCATGAAAAAGTTCACAATCAACAAATTGTATCAGCACTTGAATCTTGATTATCTCAATCAACGCCATTTGTCTTTTTATTTTTTCTTCTATTCCTTCATAATTTCTACAGTTTTCTTCTTGGAACAAGTAAAAAACGTTTTTCTATTAAAAACCTAATCTTGTGTATTAAATTTTGATACCCGTCTTTGCTTGCAGTGAGTGTTCCGATTAAAATTGCTGATAAATTTACCGTTCCGCAACGTCGTTCGTAAAAAAAAAGTTCAAAAAAGAGTTTTAAAACTTGAAATGTACCTTAAAAGTCCTTTTTATGAGGCATTGAACCCGTTACTCCTAATATTGCGGTCTTTTGCATTTGCCCAATTTCAGTATTTCGCTCGTATCTTGGGATCTTTCTGCATCGTAAAGCTTTTTCATTTCTCTAGAACCCTGACTACAGCTTGTCGATAAATACAAATTTTAACCAATAAATTTTAAGCAGTAAAAGTGAATATTTTCCATTTTTTTCGTAATTTTCACAAATTTTAAAAGATATCTTGATCGGAAAAAATACTAATCGTTGCATCGTGTTCAGCGATCGCAAAAACATATAATTAGCCTATGATCGTGCCAGTTTTTCTCTGCATATTCTCTCGCACTGGGTTAACTTTCGAAATTTGCAACCAAACTTGGAAAATGTTTTTAGCAGTGGGTATAATATATATAATATATATATATATATATATAATATATATATATAATATATATATATATATATATATATATATATATATATATATATATATATATATATTTTTGTTGTTTTAAATTCCTAATTTTATAATGAAATTAATGCAATGTTGGTTAAATTAGGAAAGTTTAGACTATTTAATTGCAAAAATGAAATCTGCTTTTAGATTTTATTTATCTTTTATGGTTTTTGAGATAATTAGAAAAACCAAAATGGTGCATTTTTAACTTTTGCCTGTAGCTCGCAAACTACCAAATTTTACGGTTTTAAGATTACTACATTATTAGAACACTTTTTCATGAAGAATTTAATTTAAGTAAAAATGTTTTTCAAATTTTATTTGTTTTTGAGATATTTACCCAAACTTTGGATTTTCATGCGGACACCATATTGGATTTTTACATTTTTGAAAAGAGCTCTTTAAGAGCTTTTCATTAATGTATCACAAGTTTAAGTTTTCAGATTGCTTAAGCTCTTAAAACGATAATTTTTGTTTATTTGATAGTAGGCTTAGACTAGACTGCGTAATGGCCGACCCGTTTCATAAAAAACAAATGATACGCATCCGTTTTTATCGTCTATTTAAATCATTCCCCTGAAAACCCTGGACAATACGTGGTTTGTATGGATGAAAACGGTGTTTTTTTAAAGACCGGTGCACAGATGACTTAGGAATTGTTGTCTGTTCTTCCACTTTTCTAACCGATGTTGCGGGATCATCTCTAACGTTGTCCATTATAATCGCATCTCTTGCTTCATTATTGTTTGTATAAGTTTTGGGATTCGGTTTCACAAAAGATCCATAGGCTAACAAGTTCGTAACTAAGAATCTAAAATGTCTTTGGTTAGGTTGTTGCCGCTCCGGAAATTGTTCTTCGTATGCAAGTGCTGCCGCTTCTGTACTTATTTCTGTTAGATTTAAAATAAATTTCTAGCATATCCACCTTTTCATCATTGGAATAATTAAGAACCATTATTTTAAATACTGAAAATAATCAAAACTTGAATTTTTGTTGAAGGCGTTTCTAAACGAGAAATAAGATGCACGCTAATTTTAACATTTACATTATTTAAATTATAAGATGCGTATCATTTGTTTTTATGAAACGGGGCGGCCATTACGAAGTTTAGTCTAAGCCTACTATCAAATAAATAAAAATTATCTTTTTTAGAGCTTAAGCAATTTGAAAACCTAGACTTGTGATACATCAATGAAAAGCTCTTGAAGAGTTTTTTTTAAAAATGTAAAAATCAATATAGCGCCGTATGAAAACCAAAGTTTGGGTAAATATCTCAAAAACAAAAAAAGTTAAAAAAATATTTTTACTTAAATTAAATTCTTTTTAAAAAAATTTCAAATAATGTGTAATCTTAAAACCGTAAAATTTATTTTGGGAGCTACAGGAAAAAGTTAAAAATGCACCTTTTTGGTCTTTTTAATTATTCAAAAACCAAAAAAGAAAAAAAAATTGAAAGCAGATTTCATTTTCAATTTAAATTGTCTAAAACTTTTAAAATTTAACCAACACTGTAGCTCTAATGGTTCCCAGTTACCAATACATGATCCCATTTGGGACACACTGTATATATATATATATATATATATATATATATGTAGTTCATGTATTTTAAAAGGGGAATAATACAGAATTTCACCTTACAGTACTCTCCACAGGCAGTGATTGAAACAGGGAAAAATCTACTGGGACATGCCGATTATGACAGATGCCTAGAGCACAATCGACCAGATGTAATTGTGGGGATAAAAGGAAAGATCACAACAATCCTCGACTTTGGTTCCACTTGTCATAACATGGTCCAAACCTATGCAAAATAAATAATTAGAGATCTGGCAGAAATTAAAATTTGGGATCAGAGGAAGTGAGAATCCTCCACTGACATAAGTACCAATGGGCTCGTACTGAACAGCACAGTAAACCCTTTGGGTGAACTCAACCTTCCACAGAAACTATATTTGGATGCAGAAGGCTGTCGTGCTGGGCAGTGGCATCATTGACAAATAGTCTTCCCCTAGTAAGAAAATATGGCTGCTCTTGGCTTTGATAGCCCGGGGAGTTTGAAAATCACTAAAGTTGAAGCAAAAAAAAAAAATATATATATATATATATATATATATATATATATATATAAATATATATATATATATATATATATATATATATATATATATATATATATATATATATATATAAATATATATATATATATATATATTATATATATATATAATATATATATATATATATATATATATATATATATATATATATATATATATATATATATATATATATATATATATATATATATATATATATATATATATATATATATATAAGTATTTATCTTTCAGTTTTCCCAACTTTTTTAAAAAAAATTGTAAGGAAGTAATCCCAAAAAAAACATACTGAAATATGAATCCGCCACAAAGCTATAGAACATATTTACATAAATTATGTTGCGCCTACTGTGTATTTATTTATTATTAATTATTTATTTAAAAATCAAATTAGTCACAGACTAAACTCTTTAACCTCGTTTTTGTCAACGGCATATAAATTAAGCCCAATCAATACAAATATTAACAAAAACGCGGTTTTTCTTTATTTGGCAATATTTCATGCATTTCGTCAATTTTTTTATTTTTAAAGACTTTTCCTTGCC
Organism: Listronotus oregonensis; assembly: GCA_019359885.1. NCBI lineage: Eukaryota > Metazoa > Arthropoda > Insecta > Coleoptera > Curculionidae > Listronotus > Listronotus oregonensis. Next base: position 3,983 of record JAHBCN010005855.1, on the reverse strand, counting down.
GGATCATATTTAAGGTCTACCTTTCAATTTGGGGGGTTTTTTTGGTTTTTATTGCAAAAAAAAATATAATAATATTTAATTAGACGAATGAAAAATTTGGGGGAAAATTTGACTACGCGTGTTTTTTTCTATAACTTTCCGTGAAGACAGATAAATAATTTTGACCCCTTAATATCAAAAGGGGGTTAAACTTAAAATTTTCGGGGTTTTGATTTTTTTTAATGTCTTAGGTTTTTTTAAATTCAAATGGGACTTTGTCGTTGAAGTAGTTTAACTGTAATAAGAAAATCATACCAACAGATATAGTAACCTCTCCGGACCTCCCACTTTCTTTGTTCCAGTCCCTAGGGTATTTAGGTCTAAATTTGGCCTTGGAGCAACCTTTGCCTCCAAACCTCCAAATCTTTAAGGTAATGCCCTCTTTCTTTACCTAAGACACCCACTTTAGTACTTATGTTAAAAATTATACTGTGCAATTGTGATTTACAAATAAAAAAAAAATTAATTATAATTAAAACTATTAGATTAATAAAATTAATTGTAATGATATTCAAATAACATACAAAACAATTAAATTAAATATTCATAAAGGTTTTGGCAAATATATGCATCGGATATTAATATTGTACTCTTTACATATTTTAAATATTGGCGATGTTATCAGTTATCATTACAATATTGGCCAAGCTTATTGATCAAGAATGTGACAAGAAAAGGAAGATGATGCATTTCCACTTAGGAAATGTGCACATGTTGTGGATCAACAACGTGTGATAATGGCGCAACAGAACTGTTATTATAAAATAATAATTACATGTAAAAACATGTGTTATTAGTTTCATTAAGAATGTGATTTACTCAGTTACCAATTTTAAAATGATAGATAACCAAAACCATCCACACCTTGTAAAGCCAAACTATTTAAAACACAATTACACATTCTCACAAAAGACAAGTTGAAGGTCCGAAAGACTTAACCATGGTATCTTTATGTTTTTGGGGTCGCTGAATCCGAATTCGACCCCATCAGGTCAGAGTTAAGGGCGTTTCAAGGTCAAACCTCCAAAATTACACAGCCCAATAAAAAAATTAGAAGGTCTGAAAAGTTTGACCATAGTATCTTTATGTTTTTGGGGTCGCTGAATTCAAATTGGGGCAGTTTGACCCCATCAGGTCGGGGTCAAGGGCATTTCAAGATCAAATCTGCAAAATCGATAAACCTGAAGCTAAGCGACCCAATGCAAGGTTCTTGATCTTAAAAGCTACAAATTTTAAATTAAAAAAAAGTTATTTTATTTGTTTATAAGCCTTGGCTCACCAAATTAACCTAATTTAAAAATTCTGACGAAATTTCAAAGCTTAAGTGCTCTAGCATGAAAAAGAAAAATAAGCGCATCATTTGGATGCCTTTTTCGGAACATGGAAATTTTTGAAAAAATAAATTTTTTTGACGAAATTTAAATTATTAAATTATTGTAAAAAACTACTTGACCCAATTGGTCTCAAATTTTTCATGGTATTTTAACAAATTGAAAAGTTTTTTTCCTAAATATGAAGAGCCTAGGTGTAAACAAAAAGGTCCTAAGAAATCGAGGGGAAAATATATTTTTTTTACATTATTTGTTTATGTTATTTATTGCTAAATAACAACAACCACAATTATTTTTAACATTTTTAACCGATCCTATCCTAAGTAAAATTTAATTACGAATCTTTTTCGTTCCATGAAGTTTTCCTTTACAATCAAAATTTGTCGAGTTATAGACGAGAAAAGTTCAAAAATACTGATTTTTTAGGAAAACTTTATATTACGGTTTTTACTTGTTAAAGCACCACATTCCTTGATTTATCCCGGATACATTTCCGCAAAAATCTATCTGCCCTCTCAACACAGCTTTAAGCCCGTTTATTTTCATGCAGTACAACAATTATATATTTTAATCAGTCTTTAGCAATTTAAATAATATATTTAAATATCTTGTTTTTAAACACTATTTAAAACGCATTAGTATGTCCGATTGCATTTTGCTATTGGACGTGCGTCTTCACCTTTTCCTTTTTACTTGCCGAATATGTGATGAAAGAGGAAAGTATAAATTTATGTATTTTTTGTATAAGGATTGCATTAATTGTATTTATACGCTTAAAGATGCTTTAACATGACACGACGTTTTTAAACCTGGATCGAACTATACCACCAAAATACCACACGAGTGAAGCAAAAATGAAAAGAAAATATCGAAAGTAAGTCAGGTTTGGTCTATAATTTTAAAAACTTGAAGAAGGTGATTATTGTCTTTCATTCTGGTAAAATACTACACTGTGTAGTATTTTACCAGAATGAAAGACAATAATCACCGTCTTCAATAAAAAATAATTTACATTTTGGAACTATTTGGTGTTCGATTATACAGGGTAATTACTTCATAGCCAATTCAGCCAGTTGTGACGTAGATACCCTAACCATACGCATTCACAACGACCCACAGTGGCATGATACAATGGCGCGATATTTTGGCCTGAATATTGTTACTCGGGGGGTTTTCGGCGTCACCAATCACAAATATGAGGTCGAAATTTGAAAAACTCTTAATCCAAGATGACGGATTCCAAATGGCGGTTATTTTTTTTTTTTGCTTTGGTTGGCTTTGCACAGGAATGCATACAGCCACTACATTTAACGTATTATATTTAAAATGGCGGTTATCAAAATGAAAAAAAAAAACACTTAAAATTCGGGAAATGTGGATGAAACATTTTACGCAGGGTTTTCGTGGTTATTAATTACAAATCTGAGGTCAAAATTTGAAATCCAAGATGGCTTTTCAAAATTGAAAAACACTTAAAATATGGAGAATATGCTATAAATGTTTTCCTATTTACAATATTAAAAAAATAATAATAAAAGATATATATTAGAGGGCAGTTGGTTAAAGCATATTAAAAAAATATACGGAGTCTTATAAAAAATATATTAATTGAAAAAAAAATAAATATAAGATATATTATAGCCGTTATTAATGCAATTTAAAAAAATGTTTGTATGATCAATATATATTTAATAAAAAACCACTGTGTGAGTCAAAGAATAATTATATTAAAAAACTTAATCTTTAAAAAATTATAAATAAATATTATTAATTTTTAACCATAATTTTAAAAATTTATTATTATTTTTCTATACATAAATTACATATTAAAATAAACTACATAACCATATATACCTTTAAACAAATTTTTGTTTTTTCATTTGCGTAATCACAATGATTACAAAATTTAAAAAAAAATGTTATGTACAACTTTTTGGAATTTTCTGTATAATATTTAATAAGAATTTTTAAAATTGCCCTAAGAATATATATACTTCACCATATTTTTAAATTCCTTTATTTAATTATAAGATAGTTCTTGGGATTTTTATTTTTTTAGTTTTTTAAATATATTTTCTTTTTACTTACTCGGTACAATAATATATTTTTTAAAAACTATATATAAATATACAAGAAATATTTTTAAATTTTGACCTCAGATTCGTGATTATTGACTACCAAAACCCTTAAGTAAAATGTTTCATCCATATTATCTGGATTTTAAGTGTTTTTCTATTTTTATACGCGCCATTTTAGATTCGCCTTAGATTAGCCATTCTGGATTTCAAATTTTTCGGATTTCGACATTTTAAGTGTTTTTCCATTTTGATGCCCGCCATTTTGGATCATTTTGGATTCTGATTTTTTAAAATTTTGACATCATATTCGTGATTGGTGACCCTGAAAACCCTCCGAGTAACAATATTTAGGCCAAAATATCAAGTAAAAACCGGTTTTAACTAAAGACTCAATATTTTAGAATTAAATATATATATATATATATATATATATATATATATATATATATATATATATATATATATATATATATATATATATATATATTATTTTAAAAATTTTATATATATTTATTATTAAATATTATTATTATAT
>JAHBCN010005854.1:0-52475 GCA_019359885.1 Listronotus oregonensis | reverse complement strand
ATTTTTTTTGCAAAATTTAAAATTTGCGGAAATGGCCTATTGGGTCAACCGTTTAACTAACTATTTTTTGTTTAAACCGTACCGATTTATGTTGAATATAAAGTTAAATAAATGTTTACTGTCTTATTTTGAAACAAAGTAACTGCATAATTTTTTAACCTGATTTTATTTGTAGTATTATTACTATTTCTATTACTTTTTGGACTTTCGGATGTTTTTTTTCTTTTTTAAACTAGTTTTTTTGTAGTATCTTGTATTTACAAAATAATTTTTTATCAATTTATCAAAGTAATTTAGAGTACAAATTTAGTACACTAACTACTTTTGGGTGCTAAGTTTACATTTAGTAATCTAACCCCTTAGTAAGTAGAGTAACAGGGTAACAGCGATACCAACTTTAAAAAAAAATCGCCCGAATTAGTAATATCTCTCGTAAAATCAAAAACAGACTCAAGCGAAAATTTCTTAACTTAATAAATATTGAGTAATTAATGAAACAAAATAATTTTTAGTATTATATGCATAAAAGTGATAAAGAAAATTATAGAAATCAGTGTCATGGATCTGTAATAATGATAGGGGAAAGTGGTCACAATTCGTACGCGGGGTACATTCGTACAGTTAGTATAACAGAAAAACTAAACGGCACACAAGCACGCCTTTGCTTGTGTGCATAGAAATACCGGCAGCCATGTTGATAGCGGAGTCTCGCACCAGTCGCACTACGGTGTATCAGCTGATGAGACGTAACGTGTTTTCGCGCGCGGTGAGTAAATTTTTTACCTAAGTTTAGTTCGTAATTTTAAGTAAAATTGTAATGTTTTTGAAAACATGATGATAATTATTTAATGGTGACATTGTTTATTTTGAGTTTAAATGGTTATATTTCTCAAACTAAATTAGAATTTGTATAACGTTGTATTTTAATTTTGTGCAAAGGCATGGGGTGCATTCGGATAGCCAGACAGGGGGCACATTCGTACGCGTACGAATGCTCCTCTTTAGATTTTAGTAACCATCAGTATAACAAAATTTAATTTTTATGAAACAAAATATAGCGTAACCTAATTGTTATGTTGTAGAAAAATGGCGCTAACTCTTTAACCTTTTGATATAATAGTTTCGGACTTTTTTGTAATATACTACAATATATTTCTTACACTTAGGTGCATAAACTAGATACATTCAACCAGGGCCGTATCTAGGTATGGCCGCGACCTTGGCAAAGCTTAACATTTGCGCAAAAAGCACAATAACATATTTTTGCGTTTATGAAGTATTCTACTTCTAACAAAATTAAATATATTTATTAAGTCAACCTTATAATTAATATTTTATTGCAAAATCATGCGCGTTTAATAAGAATGCAGTCCAAGAGTTCTATAATAATTTGGCTGATGTGTTACAGCGACACAGTTTTGCTGCCGATAGGATATTTAACTTTGACGAGTCCGGCGTGTCTACTGTTCTAGAAACTCCTAAAATTTTGGCTTTTAAATCACAGACACAAGAGTTTAAATCGTGACAGCGGAAAAAGGCGAATTGATAAAATTTGGTGCCATTATTTCTGTAAGTTGAAATACTATCTCTCCGCTATTTGTATTTCCAAGGGTTCACTAAAAAGACCATTATCTTGAAGGTGCGCCTGAAGGAAGCCTAAGAGTTGCTAATAAAAGTGGATGGATAAATGCTGACATATTTGTTTCAGTATTAAAGTACATTTAGAAACACACACTGAGCTCTAAAGGGCATCCGATTTTACTACTATGTGATAATCACGAAAGCTACATCAGCTTACAGGCTCAAGATAATGGCATCATTTTTGTGTCTTATCCGCCGCACACAAGTCATCGATTGCAACCTTTAGACGTTGGAGTGTTCGGCCCATTTAAGGCAAAGTTAAAAATAGCGTTCAATAATAGGCATATGTCGAATTCTGGCAAAACAATTAACATTTATAATAGTCCTTAACTGGTAAAACACACATATTTCGAATCTTTCACCGCAAAAAATATTACAAGTGGATTTAAAAAGCCAGGTAAATGGCTGTTCAATGAAATGGTCTTCAGCGTTGAAGATTTCCCTCCCATTGACGTGTATGCTTCAAATAATTTCGTAAATGCGCCACCTAACCCGGAAACAAGTACTGTCGCTCTAGAACCACAACCTTCCACCAGCGGGTCATCGACTGTTATGAATAAGTCAGATGTTCGTGAGCAGTCGCCTTCTTTGCTCCAAAATCTTCAAGACATTGTTACCGGAAGTGGCGAACCTTCCACCTCTGAGACTGAGGCACAATCTGAACCGAGTTTTTATCTTCCCATAACACCGGAAGTCATAAGACCTTATCCTACTTCTGTTAGAAACAGAAAAACCAATAAAAAAGAAAACCGGGTAAATCCCGTATATATCCACATACACCTGAAAAAACTGAACTAGAAGAGAGACATAGACAGAAAGAATTGAAACAAAATAGAACAGGAAAGGAGCCAGAGCCAAAGAAGTGAAACGTAGTTTAAAGGAACTTAATTCAAGACAAAAGAAAAAGAAAGCTAAGAAAATAGAAAGCAATGAAGATTCAGAGGAATCTGAATGATCACAATTTAGCTTGCGGGACACCACAGAAAATTAAAGATAATTGTTATGTTTTGGTAAAGTTTAAAAAAAATACTTCTGTTGTGTATTACGTCAGAAAAGTTCTCAGTCATTATTGGGGTACAGAGATAAAAATATCTTATCTTCGGAAGAAACCGAGATTATTTTTTTTTTTTTTGGATGATGGCCTTACAAACTGGTGTATTGGCCAATACCGAGATTATTATGGTTATTCTTTTTCCCTGATATAGAAGACATGCACACTCTGTATATCAGCGATATCGCCATGATCCTCTATGATCTAGTTTGCAGTTAGTTTAAATAATTATAATGTGCAATAAGTTTCAAAGTAACAACCAAATGTATAATTTTCCACTTTAAGTTTAAATTGTCAAAGACTGTAATAACGATGTCATACAAAATGAATGTAAACATCTCATTTAGATTGATTGTAAAGCTTAGAATTATCAATAAGTAAGCTAAGGATGTACAATTTTATTTTTTGGTATTTTTCTAAAGAAAGATTAATCGATTATGATTCACATATTTCTAAGTTAGTTCTTTGATAAATAAATATTATTTTATAATAATTAATTAAAATTTAATTGGCCTTTTAATTACCCTGTATGAATCTACCCCATGGCGTACGAAAGTACCCCACCTACTGTACAAACGTACACCGTACTTGGGGTACGTTCGTACAAATATCTTATCGTAGAAAAATGGCGCTAACTCTTTAACCTTTTGATATAATAGTTTCGGACTTTTTTGTAATATACTACAATATATTTCTTACACTTAGGTGCATAAACTAGATACATTCAACCAGGGCCGTATCTAGGTATGGCCGCGACCTTGGCAAAGCTTAACATTTGCGCCCCCCCCCCCCACACACCGAGGAATTCGGGGAATATAAAATACCCTCCAACGAAAACGGGGAGTCCGGAGGTTCCCTGCATATTTAAAAAATTTTGGGGAAAGTTGTGGGTTTAAAGTTTTTTGGGCCGAGAATTTCGTTTTTTAAAATACCAATTTTGTGGTTGAATTTCTGTCAATTATATTTTCTTTATATAAAAATATTTGCCTTTGATTTGAAAAAAAAAAAATGATTCCCAAAAAAATTTTTTGTATTTGATAAAAGAAATGGCATATAAATTAACTTTACATCCTCATTTGTGGATAATTAAACTTAGAATAAATTTTCTCAACAATAAAATCGTAGTCCCAAAAATACTGTGCATAGTAGCCATCCTAAAATACTTTAATAAATAAAATAATATGTAACAAAAAAAATTATTAAATACCAATTTATCCGCAGCTTAAAGATTAAAAAAATCAAAAAGAGTTACATTCACGCCGTAGGTATCAGGATAATTTGATATTTTATAAATAATTCATACATTTTTGCATTCTTAATATATTTAAAATAATTAAATTAGGTATCCAAGTTGAAAATTTGTTATAAAATTGTTCTGTTGTAATTTATTTATTTGATTAATTTTGTCAATAAAAAAAATAATAATATGACTACGGTATTGACAACTGATAAAAAAAAGTTTTATAGACGATTTTGCGCCCCCCAGGGAGTTGCGCCCCTGGCGGACGCCCATTTCGCCACCGCCTAAATACGGCCCTGAATTCAACAAGTAATCATAAAGTAAAAAAATAAAATCTGAAAAGTGTACGAAGGGTAACCACTTTCCCCTAAATATAAGGGTAAATATATGCTGAGGTTATGATGAGATATGATAGAAAAATAGAGACACGTAGTCTCACGCCCCATATGTTAAATGCGCACTTGGCGCGTGAACTACTGTGTCTTGAAATGTGCGCATTTTACAGCTGTTAATTTATAAAATTTAAAATACTAGAACTTTTTGGTTGATAAAATTGCAACGCATATAATATTTCTAAAAATAACCCTAACAAGTGTTCTTAAAAGAAAGATTAAAATCAAAAAAGGTTTTTTACCTTTATCTATAATTGCTAAATACCAAAGGTAATAAGTGTTCATTGTTGTGCTGTGTCCAAGTCAAAACTAAAATTCATATAAAATAATGGATTTTCCTGATCCCGGATAAATTGCGGTGTATCCTGCCAAAGCTTTGGATATCCCAAAAAAGTCTTATGATGCCTATGATCAGTGGAGTACCCAGTGAGAAGCAAGGGGGCATTTGCTCAACCCAAATGACTTGAGAAAAAATATTTTCAAGACCTGGGCCGTAGCTAGCGGCGGGGAGACTCTCCATTTGCCATTTAAGAGGGCGCCGAAGCCTTGTTCTTGGTAAAAATCGGGCATGCCTCCTAAAAAACTTTTTTCTGGGTACGCCACTGCCTATGATAAAGAATATAAAAGGTTTGGGGATTGAACGAAAAATAAAATTGCTCTTGTAAATTATAAAAAAATACCAACTATTAATATGGATTATAGTCGGGAAAAATTCACCCCAAAATTTCCCCCATGGACTAAATTTTTTAAAGTTAAAAAAAAAAAATTTTAAAAAAAAAAAAACTTTAATAAAAAAACAATTAAAATTTATAAAAAAAATTTCCCCCCTTAAATGCCCCCTTTTTTCCCCGGGCCCCCCAAAAAAAAAAAAAAAAAGGGATTTTTTAATTTTAAAAAATTTTTTATTTTTAAAAAAATTTTAAATTTTAAAAATTTTTTAAAAATTAAATATAAAAAAATAAATATATATATATATATATATATATATATATATATATATATATATATATATATATATATATATAAAAAAAAAAAAATATATAAAAAATATATATATATATATATATATATATATATATATATATATATATATATATATATATATATATATATATATAAATTTTTTGGGTTTAAAGTTCTGGTACCTATGGTTTTAAAAAAAAATTTTCGGGGGAAATTCCTTATTTAATCCGAGTTAAATTTATTGTTAAAAATGACCTATTTTAATAGATTTTTTTGCCATATTTTAATAACTTTTTATACAGGAAGTATTAAAAATAAGATTAAAAATAAATTGTTAAAATTGCTATTTTTTTTTTAATGGACGACAATTTGTATGTAGTTTTCCACATTCCTATGCTAATTTGTATTAATTTAGATGCATTTATTTTTTTGCTACCCTATGTTTACTTACACGTTTTCTATGTCCCTTATAAACAATACCAAAGGCACCCTGGCCTAAAATGTTTTTTGGGTTGTATTTGTAATTACCGACAGACTGCATTTTCACCTTTTCTATAATATTTATGATACCGCTCTTTTATAATTACTTTTGCGCAACAAAATTGAATAGATAAGATTAGATATATTCCAAAAATTCTTAGTATTATTTTTACAATACTATCTATTATTGGTAATTCCTTGGAAAAAATTTTATGTCGATGTCTATTTAACGTAGACTTTATCGAACTGTAGTTCTGGTACTTCGATAACCAGATCTAGTCCTTTTGAAAATAAAGGAGAAAATTCTGTTTTGTTAATTTTCGACATTGGGGTTTGATCTGTATCTTCTCTGGCATGTTTTTTGCGTTAGCCATACAAACTTTCACTTCATTTGCTGCTAGGTTTGGCACACACTGATGATCCATATTTATTTTAATTAATCTGTAGTTTAAATATGTTGTCATTGTCCCCGGGCACTTGTGAGATTTTTGCTTTAAACACTCCCAATAAATTGTCGCTTTATTTCGACGCTTACACCTGTACGAATGTCCGTCGCGCAAAACACAAGGATTTCCACGCACGCCTTCAACAACTGTAACAACTTCCATTGCAATACTTAGATTTGTTTATACCGCTTGAAAGTCCAGCATACAATTAAATGTTAAACAATTTTCAGCTTGCACAAAACCTATCTAAATCAGAAAAGGATAGGCACCTACCCTTAGTACCCTTTTGTGATTCTAAGAAATATCTCTATTAGTCCACCTACATTTTGGCAATAGTGCATCTTAAATTTAATGTATTCTAGACCCACCAGGTAGAAAAATGGTGGTTTGAAAAATTCGGTCGCTAATGCGCCGATTTTATTATCGGTCGCAGATAAGCCGGTCGCTGTTGTGCCGACACCCTGTATTATACTGTATAGCATAAAGAACTTAATTATTATACTGATTAAAAAAAATACATTTTTAAAATTTTTAAGTTTCTTTTAAATGACATTTACAAAATGTTTTTAACATACATAGTAAGGCAAGTGTTCGGAGATTTATATAGATTATAATACTCAGATTTATATATGTACTCGTATATACATTTTTACATTACTTAGTTAAATGTCTTTAATAATTTTTAAAAATAAGAGGCAGGAATGATATGATAAAAGCTTATACAGTGTGTCTACTTAAGTTGGAACCATATAATAAAGTTATTCTTGATAAAAAGTTCTGCATGATCCAAAACTTAAAATGCAACCATTAGATATTACTTTTTCTAAGCCGTGGACGAGGTTTGTCAAAAACTATGAATTTTACTCAGGAGTATAGTACCTTTATTTTTTATAATACAGAAGAATGTTATGAAGTAAAGTGATTTTGAATTAAAAGTTATATTCAAATATGCAATTACAGCTATTAAGCATGAATATTTGGGATTGGTGATTATTTACTAATAATTCCATAGTTATTGTTCTGGCTTGATACAATTTAACGCAATCTAGGAGGCACTGACATGAAATATTTGACATCGTGTCTCAGAATGCGTACTTGTTTGTAAAATTGCAGTATAAATGGCAAATTTACTAAATCGTGAAGAAAAATAGAAAAATAATCACCAATCCTAAATTTTCATGTTAAATAGCTGTAATTGCATATTTAAATATAACTTTTAATTCAAAATAACTTTACTTTATAACATTCTTCTGTATTTAAAAAAATAAAGGTACTTTACTCTTGAGTAAAATTAATATTTTTTGACAAACATCGTATATGGCTTAAAAAAATTGATATCTAATGGTTGCATTTTGAGTTTTGGACCATGCAAAACTTTTTATGAAGAATAACTTTTTTGTAAAATTAATAATAAAAAAGTTTTCCATATGGTTCCAACTTAAGTAGACACACTGTATATGCTATAATTTTTGTTTAATATGGAATATACAGATAGTACCATTTGCAGCACATACCTTGTTATGTAATCGGCAGTATGGCTACCAATAAGCGTTTAACCTTACTATTTTAGGTTCACAAGTTGGCGAAATAATTTAGGTTTAAGATGTGAAAAAGAATGTCTTAAGCCGATTTAAAAAACTACTTTTATAGTACCTAGGTGCAGTGTTTCTCAACCTTTTTTGGCCCGCGGACCAGTAAAATTTGTAAAAAAAATTCGCGGACCAGTGATATTTTTTTATCAACTAAATTTTACTAGGTATTAAAGAACTACTACATAAGTTAATCGTAACATTTTTATTATCATTTACTTACAATAATATTTAGATGTAAAGATATGTAATTATATATACATATAAAAAATAGGTATATAAAGTTTTAACAAAAATAAAAAATGATAAGAAAACATCACATACTCATGGACATAGGAACACAAAACACAACAAAAAATATTACTCTTACGATTACTAAAAAAGTAAATCAAAAGCATTTACAAAAAATATAATTTGTTGTTTGTTTGTAATAATTATTACTAGTCATAAATTACATAGAAAATTAGTTTAAGATATTTATATTTCGTAATTTTATAAATTAAAATTTAGTTATTATTATTTTTTTTCATAAGTAAATTTTTTTCGCGGGTAGAAGAAATTGTCCGCGGACTAGTAAAATTTCTCCGCGGACCACTGGTGGTCCGCCGGACCAGGCAGCGGTTGAGAATAGCTGTCTAGGTGCATCATGTTTTATTCTTGGTAAGAGAACCATGTCTCGAGACAGGAATAAAACTTTTCACCCAGGTTTGTATACTATTTTATTAACAATCGTACCTTTTAACTATAAATACAATTTTTTGTGACAAATATACTATGTGAGAAGTGTACAAAGTAAGAACAAATATAACCACAAGCATCGCCTTCAACCACATGTTAAAAAAAACGTCAACATGCCATTTGTTACCTTGGCACTCAACTATTAGGGTATAATACACACTTAAATAAGTTGCATTTTTAATAGATTGTCATTAACCCTAGAACTACAAACTGCGGTAGATATTTACTCCAGGTAAATTTTGATAAGTATAATAATATTAAGTAAAATCGTAACTATACTTTTAAATATTTTTATAGCTGTTTAATTTCTTCTTTTTTTAATATTTTCCGTCAGAGAAACAAAAATAGAAAAAGGGAGCCATTCGAGTACTCATAACTCAAGATTACTGCTTTCAAAACGATTTTAAAAGCAAGAACCCCGCCCAACTAGCAAATGTATTTTATAATTTTAATTTTCTACAACTCATTTGTTTTATTATTGTTTTATTAATGCTTCCAAGGTGTTAATTAACTATATTACAATTGTGGATATTACTATATGGTTGTCTGCAACTGAAATGTTTTATTATTTTATCATTAAAACGTTTCTAATACAATATTAAAAAATATCTTACAAACCAGTTACAAAATAATTATAAATATACTTTCGTGACTAAGTATAAAACAACTTAGTCTACAAAACTAAATTGTTTTATAACGCCTTTGTAAAAGTGTTTTGCAGCATATTAATACCGTTATAAAAACTTATAAAAATTATTTTATTGTATTAGTTGGTCATCTAATAAAATACTTTTTCCAAAGTAGTATTTAGGACTGTTTCGTTTTTTTGGAGTAAATTATTGCTCCAGAGCTTGCTATATAATTATTTCATAGAGATGCAGTCTGCTGTAGATTGGAAACAGGAACAAAATGATTACATAACTTAATTGCTTTTCTTTAAATATAATTATTGCGGCTACCTACGCAATAAAACATTTTTGCTATATATTTGTTGCATTAAATGTGTGGTAATGTTTCAAAAATATTTATAGCGATTAATAGTGCAAAAGCAGAAATTTAATATGTCAGATATAGGACAATGAGAAAAAAAAATAAAAAAGTTATGGTTTTCGTAGAAGATTGAACATTTGTTATAAAAATATTATAAATAGTAACTAAAAGTAACAGTGGTATTAGCACTAAAAGACTGCAGGCAAAGGAAAATCAGAACAGGACAAAAACAATACCTTTTTAAAACAACAAATAATAGGCCCTTTTTGAATTTTTATATTCAGCACCAAAAGCTAAATCCTGGGACGCTCTAAAAATAATCAGATGTTCGTCATGACAAAAGTTGAAGATCAAAGTAATTAAGTACATTTGCTTTAAGAATGCCTGTGACACAACAAAATTTTGTCTAAGCATTGCTCTGCATAAGAATGTTAACTCAAAGAATTTTATTGTTTTAAATTTTATAAAAGTAGTCTTATAATTTAATTATCGTAAAATGCTTGCTACAAACACAAAAGTATTTTATAGAAGGCAACCATCATGAATGTCCATGCACTAGTTCGTAACATACAGACATGTAAAGATACAAAAATAATCATATTTTTGTTGTTATTGACAGTTAAAAACGTGCTAACTTAAAAATTTATTATGATTAAAATAATCTGACATAAATATATTTGTAAAATGACTTCAATTCAAAAAGTGGATTTAATAACAAAAAATAGTGTTTTTTAGAAATCATCGGTAAACAGAAATCGCGCTTAAAATTTGTTGAAAACATGATATATAATTCTCAGTAAAATTTCCTTCGCACTAAAAATTTTAGTCCCCACGGGAGATGCGTGTAAACGAAGATCCATATTACTTATTATTTAATCCAAAAAATATGGCTTCTTCTGCGTATTTTTGCAGATTTTTCCTTGTCATTTCGTTTTGATTCAAAGATATTAGTGGCGACTTTAAAAATATATTTAAAAAACCCATTTGTTTTATCACTGTGTTACCGTTCAGCATGTTTTTCTTAAAAAGTCTGTCATAAAAATTCTTAGACAATGGTTATTTAGTGCTACTAAAAAAAAGCTTTAATAAAACAGTTTTATAATGTCGGTTCTGAATATTCTCAGGGTTAACCGAAATGTTTATATAATTATTTTTTAATTATTTCAATAACCATTACAAAATATTTATGGTGACTGAAATAGTTTATAAAATGGTGCCAATTTTACATTTATAAGTGCTGCAGAAACATTATAAAAATGTTTCCGAGAGAAATAATGTTTTATAATATTTGGGTCGGAAATGTCTAGGACTTTTATAAAACACCAAATTGCTAGTTGGGCGGTTTATAAGTTTCAGGTAAAAAATGGGTTTGTAGTTCTAGGGTTGAAGAACGGTTTTTAAAGACAATAAGCGATTCATAAAAAATCATTTGTACTAATTTGTTACCTAAGAAGAGTAGTGCAAGGTACGGTAAAGTTTATAATGTTTTTCAAAGTTGGTGCTCGCATAAAGGTGTCCAGAAAGCTATTTCCAGTAATATCGTACTGGTATATTTTAGTGAAATTGTCAACACACTGTGAGCGGCTAATCCTTTGGTCCATTTACTCGATGTTTCATACTACTTTAAGCATGCATATTTCAAAATTTTCGAAGTCATTCGTATACTTAAAACCAAACCCCGAATATAAAAAGTCAAGCACTTTCTGCCGTTAGCACATTTTTGAAGAATGCACCTGACTATTTGCCACCTATAAAGGTTGCACTTATAATTAAAAGCAGTACATCCGGATTGTGGGAATAAAGTACTCTCTCCTCTGCTCTCTCTACGCAACACGCTAGGGACGCACAGAATGTTATCGGGACACCGAAAGAAGCCGAGCGATGTCGAAGGAGAAGTTTTCTCCTACCACGAATGCCGGTAAGCGTTGTGTGCGTTACCTCCCCGCGTCACGTGGTAGGAGAAAACTTCTCCTTAATCTGGGGGGTGACTTCGGCATCGCTCGGCTCCTTTCGGAATCCCAATCACGCTGTGTGCGTCACTAGCGTGTTATGTAAAGGAAGTACTTTTTTCCCACAATCTGGCTGCATTGTTTAAAAGTGACTGATGTCGATATTGTGGAAAATAAGGCTCACATCGAAATTCCAACATTAAAAACAAGAGTATTCATAGAAATTATATAGATTAGGTAATGGAAATTTAAAAAAAAATATGTTGCGTACAAAAAGAAACCTTCATTTTTCAATTGAAATTCGATAAAATCAATCACCAGCGAGTTGGCCATAATTCGATAAGTCAATTTCCCAAAAAAAGTGTAAGCTCTCGTATTGTGAACATACGCGAGACACTGCTTCCGAAGAACGGTAGCCACATTATTGATAAATAGGTGGTGATATTCTCCCGTTAAAGAGATTAGAGAGATACAAATTTTTCAGGGTAGTGGAAGGGTACGTCAATAAGTAAAGATTTTTAGGCAACCCACAAGGATCTCTGACGAAGTGCCAAAGTCCAGTACTAAAAGGGCTAAAAATTTTCTTACCTTTATAACCAATCGAATGTTACAATTAACTCAGTAGAACAATTTGTAATACTTAATTTAAAAATTGATAATGTTTTAATGGGTAATAGGAAATTTGTAATTAGCCGAATAAAATTGAAACAAACACTTTCGTTATTTAATGAACGTTGGCATTTACCTAGGCGGACAATGACATTTGCTCGGGCGGAACCTGATTACTTTCCTTCCGGGTAAATGTCACTTTCTGCCTGGATAAGTATCAAAGTCAGAAAAATGCCCCTTTTAAACTTTTAAACAGTCCAACATGTCAACATTAAATATACCTCCTTCTAATCACTAAGATTTTAAGCCTCTTATTTTTGACCGATACGTGACAAGTACTTTATATATTGCCTACGGTGTCACGTGGCTGTCAAAAAGTAGAGCCTTTAGACCGCTCATTAGTACCGATTAGAGCTAGGTATGAATAGAATCCTTTTAAAATCGAATCCAGAAATCGATTCGTTTTAAAGGATCCGAAGACTGGAATCGATAACTTTTTAAAAATAGGATCTGTTATCCGGATTCGTTTTATAGTTTTAAAATTATCCGAAATCGATTCCATTTTGGAAGGATCCGATTTTAAAAGGAATCGATTCCCTATATTTCAAATTTGAGACAAATCAGTTTATAAATGCAAAAATCCACCATTTTGAATACGCCATTTCAAATTTTCAAATTTTGACTGAGCACCCTCGAAAACCCGCCATTTTCATCCATTTTTAATTTCAAATTTTTACCTAAGTTTCTTAATCAATTAATCAGCAACACGATGATTTTCGGAAATCTGCCTATTAAAATATTTTAATTTCTAATGCAATATTACATTACAAATCTTCAAACTTGTTTTTTTCTTGGAAATATGACTTTCTAAGACATTAGTAGGGAGGGTTGTTTGTTCTGCTATATCGTCGTTCTTTTAATCTGGTTCTCATAATGTACAAAGCTGCTCTTACTGGGACGTTCGTATTGTATAAACTTTCCACGTTAAAGCTAAAAAGTTGAAATACTTAAATTGATTATTAATATTTAAGGTTTTTTAAAGATTATTTAAGAAGCTTATAGGGTTTGCGCCATACTTTGTTATAAAAATGAAATGTTATAAGTGGGCCGTATAAATCAAGGTAAATTAAAAAAAACATTTTTTACAGATTTAAATCTTGTAGGCAAAGCTGTCGCAATTACTTTTAAAAAGTAATTTAATTACAATTACCAATTACTCTTCTAAGTAGTAGTAAATTACGATTACCAATTACTAGCATGTTTGTTAAAAGTAATTCAATTATCAATTAAAACTAAAATAATTCAATATTTTAGCAATTACTTTATTTAAATTACCACATACAGGGTGTTACAGAATAAGATGATGATCCTTAAAAGTGTTAATCCTTAGGTGATTTCAAGAAGAAAAGTTCAAATAAAGCTATGTCCTTATACCCCTTAACTTTTGCACTTTGGGTGTTAAAATCTTAAGAAAAAAAATCGTTTCTTCATCATAACTTTAATAACTTTCTAAATATGTTTATGAAATTTGGCACACACCCTCAAGTATTAACAGCCATTTTTTGATGTAAGTTTGAGATTTTTTTTAAGTTTAACAAGTGGCGTCTGTACAGGAACGTAGACTAAATATTTTTGAAAAATATTATATACGCCACTGCTTTTCCGTAAAATAAAAACTATTTTTATAATCCCCATTTATTTAGGGCAAATTTTATTTCTTGACTTTTTTTTGTCCAACATGCGATTTTCGCGAAAAAAAAATCAAAACAATTTTATGCATGGTCAATTTATTAGTAAAAAAAAGTAAATTTATTTATTTCATAAGAATATGTACATTATTTTACCATTACATTATAAGAACTCTCATTCTAGAAATCTAGCGGTACACAGCGGTACAGGGCCTCCCAAATTTGGTTCTAAGGATGACAACTTTCAAACCGGTTTTTGTCAGGATTTTCAAATTAATTACCCTGTATATTATCTCACTATCTAATGCGGAATTTAAATACAAATTAATTACTTTATTACAAGTATATTAAAATTCTAGACCGTTATTAATATATTTACCAAAAACGACAAATATGCCCATTTTATGAGTATCTAAAGAAGACATTACAAAAAAAATCTAGAATCTAAAAATTTGAAAATCTAATATTTAAAAAAACTATTTACTATTAAAGTACCGCTAGACTTCTAGAATTAGAGTCCTTATAATGTAATGGTAAAATAATGTACATATGTTTATTAAACAATTAATTTTTTTTTTCTAATAAATTGACCACGCATAAAAGTGTTTTTATTTTTTATCGCGAAAATCGCACGTCGCACAAAAAACTCAAAAAATCAAATTTGCTCTAAAATAAATGGGGATTGTAAAAATAGTTTTTATTTTACGGAAAAGCAGTGGCGTACATAATATTTTTCACTGGTTAAACTTTAAAAAATCTGCCACATCAAAAAATGGCTGTTGATACTCAGAGAGTGTGTGCTAAATTTCAGAGAAAATATCCAGGAAGTTGTTAAAGTTAGGATGAAGAAACGATTTGTTTTTAAAGATTTTAACATCCTGTAGCTCAAAAGTTAAGGGTTTATAGACATAGCTTTATTTGAACTTTTCTTTTTAAAATCACCTAAGGATTAATATCCTTAAGGATCAGCATCTTATTCTGTAACACCTGTATATTAAATACGATACACTAACCAAAGAAAATATTAGTTCAATGACTCTAAAATAAAAAATGATTTTTATCCTACCCCAAACATCAACAATTTTTTTCACAAAAACAAGTATAAAAACGGTGGCGGCAAGCATCAATTGAAAATACTAAATCGACGTGGAAGCGGCGTTTGCCGGATTCAAAGCGGCCCGCCGTGTTTCAAGATGCTCTTTCTGGCTAGCCAAAATTCCGGCAGTTTTTCCATAAAGAAAGGTTATTGAATTTTTCGTAGTAATTTAATTATTTATTAGGTAATTGAAGGTCAGTAACAAACCGCAGGCGTGTCATATGGAGAGCACCAGTCTCCTCAGGAATGTCCTGACCGCATTTTTACCGATCCTATACACTTTCAGCGATGCGAATTGCCGAAGATAGCCGAATGATGTTTTTACCAATCCTAGCTGATTTCAGCAGGTCGCGCTGAATATGTGTAGGGTTAGTAACGAAGTCTCCCGCATATTTTTTACACCAAGTACTTATTATCCTCAATATAAAAAAAATATTGGTGCAATAGGGCAATCAAAATAAACTAAAACTTTGTTTTATTTGATTTTTCTGGCACAAAAAAAATTATATTTTTTGCACTTAAAAGGTACTTACTTCTTTATATACAGCCGCAGTTTCTAAAAAAATATAAAAAAAAACAATAAACACCTTATACAGTATAACAAAAACTATATTATATTAGAATCTATTATTAAATCTAGAAATCGATATAGGTACAAAACCATATTTTAAATTTAAGCCCCTCCTCTTTTATCTAGGGGTGGGAGTAAAACTTTAAAATATTTATTTTCAAATAAAAGAACTCTTTTACTGCAGAAAAATCCTATTTAACCGATTATTTTTTTACATTTTACCCCTACTCCTACCTCCCTCCCACCCTCCTTAATTATTACAAAAATATAAAACAACGCATAAAAGAAGAATCTGCATACTCAAAAACCCTTGAATTGATATATTTGTCAATTTTGTCCGAAAATATCAAAATCTCCCTTCTCCCTTTTTTTTACCTCCACCCTAATTTTTTACAAAAATCTTAAATTAATTGCAAAATTTAAATATTTATGCCCAAAAATTCTTAAAACGACATATGACTTTTTTACAATAAATTTTTTTTTTTTTGGCATTTTATCCCCCTTCCCTTTCACCCCCTTCCCCTGCACCGATTTTGCTCAAAAACAACCCAAACCGTTCTTTTATGGGTACCGACCTATGTACCAATTTTGAAGTCAATAGCGTAATTATTTTGAAAGTTATCGCGGGAACTAACATACAGACAGACGCATGCCAGACAGACAGACAGAAAGAATATAATAAAACCCCTTTATATAATAAATAATTTCGATTTTTTCAGAAATCGCTTTTAATGATATAGGAGGCTTATGCAAAAAACCCCTCACCTTTATAAAAACATTAAGATTTTCTTTTAGAAAGGGATCATTTTTTATTGTGTCTTTGTTGACTTTCTTTGTTAGCACGTTAATAAATGCCTTACAGTTTAGATTCCGATTTCGGTTTTTTGAACATTTATCACTCTTATTTTTGCAGTTGTGTTGGCACTTAAAATTTTTCCTGAAGAGGTGCCTTTTATTATCGGGAAATGTTCCAAATACAATCCAGTTCGTCTTAGTGGTATTGGAAAAATTTGATATCCATTCCTTAACATGGCTTGAATAGTCTTTTAAATCAAATTTTGTATGAACGTCGACTATAAAACATTTCGTGGTTTTAAAATCCTTTATTTCTATTTTGCAACATTGATCAAATGCAAAAAACGTATCAATTTCACTCATTCTAAATAGAAATAATGCAAATATTCTAGATTATTTGCCACCACGCAAACAAATCAACACACGCGCTGACTGAATTTGCTTAACGATTGCACGATAACTAACCCATAGATAAAGAATATAAATAGGCGAACTAACCCCATACTAACCCTACACAGATTCAGCGCGACCTGCTGAAATCAGCTAGGATTAGTAAAAACATCATTCGCATATCTTCGGCAATTTGCATCGCTGAACGTGTATAGGATCGGTAAAAAGGCGTCCTGACCTGTGACAGACTGGGAATGCCCTCAGACATAATGCCTACAGCAACCAATTACAACCTGCAGTGTAGTCTACCCGCAAAGGGAGGACTGGAGTCGAAAAACGACCGACCTGCTCCGGGCTGACATCTGTTGGTACACCGATGGCTCCAAAACCAAGGACGGTGTTGGAGCTGGAATATATGGACAGAGGCCGAGGGCAGACTTTTCCTTTAGCCTGGGCACTCTCGCAACCATATTTCAAGCGGAGGTATTTGCTATTAAGGTGTGTGCTAGAGCGCTGGTTGATCGGCACTGCACACGTAAGACAATTAAAATATTCTCCGATAGTCAAGCAGCTCTTAAGGCTCTTGAATCCGGCCGGTGCAATTCGAAAACCGTCTGGAATTGCAAGGCTGCGCTGACCAAACTGGGTCAAAACAATAAGGTTACATTACTGTGCATACCTGGATACATCGGCCTAGAGGGTAATGAATCCGCAGACCTCCTTGCCAAAAGGGGGGCGGAGACAAAATTCACAGGGCCGGAACCGGTCATCGGTATATCGTATGGAACGGCCAAGCAGTTCATATCAGCTTGGACACAAAGAGAAAATCTTCGGTACTTTAAACCTACCTACCTATCTACCTACCTACCTAGGTAATTGAATACATTTCTAAGTACTTCGACTACTTTATAAGTAATCTAATAACTTTCTAAGTAATTAAATTACTTGGGATTCGGGAAAATTAATTACGAATTACGATTACATTGTCCTATTAATTGATAATTCAAATACAATTACCTTTTCTGGAAAGTAATTGAATTAAAGTAATTCAATTACTGAGAAGTAATTGAGTACGATTTTTAAATTATTTTAATTCAATACCTACAGCTCTGGTTATAGGTAATGTATTTTTGCAGAGAGGATACATTGTGTATAGGTTTTAAATTAAAAAAATGTTACTAGTAATCATATTTCCTGCTTAACAACATATTTAACCCTTAGCTGTTCTATTAGCGATTTATAACTTTTTTAAACACAAATTAAAAGTTTAGGATTAAAGCAGAAACATTGTCATGCCATTAAAAAAATTGTCTTTTGACCCATTCCCGCTTAAATTTGAAAAAACATTAAATTTTTGTACGTTATGTCACGGATTAAAACAATATTCGGGGATTAAAAAAACAAATCCTATTTTTTTTATCTATATTAATAACTCAAATTATAATATCTTGATTTTTTATACCATTTTTAGGCAGCTATCAAAATTCTTGTGTGTCTTTCTAAAAAAAAATGTTTATTATAGTAAGTTCCAGGTTGGTTTCCATGTTTTTTTTATAAATTCTTTTAATTACTGTTATTTTAGCTTAACGCAAATTACAAAGAGAAACCAAAATGCAATTAAATCCATGTTTCACTTAAATTTTTAGTATTTACAGAAACTTATTGAAATTCTAGGAACAACCAAAACCAAAAAACCAAATATTTAAAACTTTTTAAAGGAATCATAAGTACTAAATAAATTTAGTTTAAGTTACCTAATAAAAGTTTAATTTAATGTATTACAAATTAAATTTTGTCCACTCATCAAAGAAATACTATACAATTTTTATTGGTTTTGGCCAGCTAAAATGTTTGTCAGATTTGTAAAATGTAGTTTGTATGAACTTATGTACCAACTCTCCGAACCACATAATTTTTCTTTTAATATATTGCCTGAATATTTGTTGGCTTTTACCGTCAAATGAGAAATTAACCTAAAATATACATTCGAACACCTAATAAAAAAATAAAATACCTGACATGTTTCAGTGACCAAATGGTTACCGTTCTTAAAGTATAAAAAAATAAAAAAATAAAAAATATAATTACAAATGAAACTAAACTTGTCAAAATTTTATGTTTAACATTTTAGTTTCTGAAAAAAAAATATTTATGACATAATATCCCAAATCCAAACGACATCTTTCTGTGTCTGTAAAATAATGTTTGTGTTTTTTTTTTATTTGTCATATACAGTGAAACTTGTCTATAACGGCCACCATAAAATTAAAAATAATTGGTCTTTATAGAAGGGTGTTCAGCATTGCCAGGTAACAGTTGTTTAACCATTCGAGGCTACAAAATTTTCCACTTTTAAATTTCTTGCTGCCTCAAGTGCTTGTTGCGTTAACACAAGTTTTACTGTATATCAATACATTTATTGGAGTCATTGATAATTTTGGTATTATTACCATCGTTTAAAAAAAGCATTATTTTTTAATTATAAGTAATAAAATCTGTTGTTATCGCTGCACTTTTGTCGTCAAAAAAATATTAATTTAATTAAATTTTAGACCTCAAAACACACACATACATTAGCAAAACAAGTTACTATTTTAGATCTTTTTGTAAACAATAGTCTTACATTAAAACCTCTTAATATTTTTTAAAGTAATTACAACAAATTGAGATATATTCAAATAACCCAATACAAAAGGATATAAAACATTAACTAATGTAAAAATTTTTAAAAATAATGATCTATACAAAAGGAAGCTTAAAATCTCGTCCGTACTAACAGTGCATGGCCATGGGTTAAAGCTTTTTTACTTTTATTAAATAATAATTATAAATATTTTTTTAATCATTTTCGTGAAAATTTATTAATATAGGTTTAAAGCGTGGTGGAATTACACAGGGTTCTGCAATAGTGCCTTAGGCATCCCTATGGTATACCCCTTATTTTTTGCATGTTTTAGTTCCTTTTATTTGTTTTTTCTTAATTAGCCAAAATTTTATTCATTTGATTTAGTAATTTACGAGCAATAAATTAAAAACAATAAAAAATTATATTATAAAAAATAATTAAAATAAAAAACGGTCTTAGATCTGTTTTGTCCGAGCTTCATAGTGTGAACTCTAATAAAAGAAGTCTAACGATACTTTTAAATTAGATAGTTTTTACTCCTTTTATATAGGGTGTCCAAGGTTTGCTTCCTAAAAGGATAACTTTCAAACCATTTTTGTTAAAGATTTTCAAATGAGTCACCCTATATATTATTTCACTATCTAATGCAGAATTCAAATAAAAATTAATTACTTTATTACAAGTGTATTACCATTTTGGACCGGTTATCAAGATATTTACCACCAACCACAAATATGCCCATTTCATTGGTTAATTATTTAAAAAAATGTGGATAGACATGGAAAAACAACAATGTTTATTTACCAAATAATTTTGACAGTAACTCATTTATCTTAAAAAATGTTTCGAATTAGTCGTTTATTTTGTTTAAGCAATTTATCTATTCTTGCTTAAATGGATATTTTTACAGCATTGCGCGTGTAATTGTTGTAAACGCCTTGATTATTCTTTGTTACATATTCAATTCACTTGTTGAACGTTACGTATAAACAAGGTCTTTTACATACCTTTATAGAAAAAAAAATCAATCATTGGTTAAATTGGGCAACCTTGCAAGCCATCTAACTAGTCTCCCTCTTTTAATCCATCGATCTTACTAACAAAGCTCTGACCTGTCGCGAAATACATAAGTAACATAATTTATATTAAAATGATATTAAAAAAAAGAGCTCAATGACATGATTCTTAAATTGAGAAATAGTGATAAGAATTGTTTTCTAAGAAGAAAAATGTATGCGGCTTAGTTTACCGAATGACGTCCCTCAGAACCAATAAGCTTTAGAAAACTGCTCGGGTGTTTTTGAAATAAGGAAAATCAGTAGTTTAGTGGGCAATTATAGAAAATCCAAAATTAGTTACGCACGTATGGGAGAAGAGGTTGGAATAAGTGAAAGGTCAGTTTACTAAATTGTAAAAATACATCATTTTCACGCTTACCATGTTTATTTTCACCAGGTTGTGAGTGAAAACGACTTTTAGTGTTGTTGTTTCAATTGTGTTTTGTGAGTAGACTCGATTTTGCCTTTAATAAAATCCATTATTTTTTACAATACTTCACAACAATGGATGCGTTAGGCATAATTTTTCTTATAATGCTACGAAAAAAGCAAGAATCATACTAGAAATGGACTACCAACATTGTTGGTCAATAAATTTTTGGAAAGGAATTGGTCATGAATATGTAGTAGACTTTTTTAAAGGTCACCTTCCTGGCCAATTGTGTTTCGAATTTTAAACAAATGATTTACCTGGGTTGCTTCTAAATTTACCATCAGTTATGCAGACACAAAATATGTGGTAACAACAAGATAAAGCTGCAGCCTATATTTTTCCACAGGTCAACGCTTGTTATTAGACTGAAAGAGAAAGATTGCTCAGGTGGCCTGCGTGATCGTCCGATTTAACCAACTTAACTTTTTTTATATATATATGAGTTATGTAAAAGAACTTGTTCATACAAAACGTCCAACGGTGACCAGAACATGCGACAAGGAATAATTAACGCGTTTGCAACAATTACACTCGTCATGGTGTAGAAAGCCCCTTTTAAGCAGAAATAGACAAATGCCTTTAAAAAAATTTAAAAACATTTTAAACATCTTATAAAATAATTAAAACTATTTTCTAAATAGGTATTGTTGCTTTTTTATGGCTATCATTTTTTTTCATACGTTACCAACGAAATGGACATAGTTGTAGTTGTCATTTTTGAAACTAAATTTTAAGGACCCTGTATCATATAATAAAAAACTATCAATTGTCAAGGTATCGTTAGACATTTTCTATTAAAGTTTACACTATAAAGTTCGCACAGACAAAATCAAAGACCATATCTAAAAAAAAATTCTTAGGCGTGCAAAATGATTTTTATTGCTTTCAATTGATTTCACTGCAAATAAACTACTAGTAGATATTTTAGTTTAAAATAATTATTTAGTTTCTTTAAAAGTGTTAGACAATATTATGGTTCCAATAACACTAAAATCTTGGACTTCCATTGTATTTATTTGTTAATTGATACACAACGTTCCGGTTAGTGATGTATCTCCAACCGTTTTTAAGTGATAACTAAAAATTATTCTTAAAATGTACGACCTTATAATATATTATCAATAATTATTATTAACAACGGATATTATATTATAATATCCGTTGTTCACCGAAGCTTGATCGCCTTTTCCGAATATCTGACTGCCGTTTCTAAACCGTGAAAAGTCGGTCAAGCGTCGGTGAACAACGGATAGTATATAAGGTCGTAGCTTTTAAGCATAGTTTTTTGTTTGACTTGAAAACGGTTGGAGATATATCACTAACCGAAACGTTGTGTATCAATTCACAAATAAAGACAATGGAAGTTCAACATTCAGTTCATCTTAAAAAACAAAACCATAAAATATACTTAAAAATACAATGAATGTTAAATAAATACACTACTGTTCGGATATAATTAACCCATTTAAATAAATTTCCGGTTAAATTAAACAATTTTTTGGTACACAGAATGTATTTTTTACTAGGTATAACGGACTTTGGATAAAATAAGCAACTTTTATTGCTGGTTTTAGGGTTCATTATACCTGAACATTACTATACTTATATGATTCTCCCGACTTTATTAAATTTTATGTAAGTGAAACCTTAAGATTATCAGCGTAACGCATAAAAAACATCAAACATATTAATAACACAGATTTTTACATTGACTGTTACTTGTATTTATTTTTTTTAAACGATGACTAATTTGTCACCGAAATGATGATAGATTTTTTTATTATGCTTTTAATTTTTTTTTTCATTTCCCATTTGGTTGCAAAACCCTATAAATATTTTTTATAGATGAATCCGCTCTAACATTGTATTCTAGTTCCATTATCTACTATAAAAAATGTCTTAAAAGATAAATTATATTTTTTTTCTTTGAGATGGCCCTAAAGTACAAACTGTGTCATAATTTATTTTTGGTTGGTTGTACTCGTATTACCAACAAAAAAAAGTTAAAATAGAGAACTTATTATTGGCAAATTCTGGTAAGGGTAGTTAAATTTTTAAACTATTTCACTTATTATTTTTCTTTTTTTTTCATTATCGAATACTAAAACTAGACTAATCGTAAGCCATATAATATAATTTTATAAAGGAAATAAAAATAAATGCATTTTGGTAAAAATACTTATCAAGAATTCTTAGAAACGGCACCAAATTAATAACTAATCACCAAATTAAACACCTAACTAATTAACCAAATTTGCGAT
Organism: Listronotus oregonensis; assembly: GCA_019359885.1. Classification (NCBI taxonomy): domain Eukaryota; kingdom Metazoa; phylum Arthropoda; class Insecta; order Coleoptera; family Curculionidae; genus Listronotus; species Listronotus oregonensis. The sequence goes on along the minus strand of JAHBCN010005854.1, from coordinate 29,469 downwards.
GCAGATTTACGTACAACTAAGTTTTTTTTTTGTAATCCATTGGGAACTTTTTGCATCAAATGGTATTGTCAAAACGAGAAACAGTTATTTTCCTATTAAGTGCGCAAAGTAATACTTTTCCGCACGCCAAAGCAGTTAGACGAACGACGCGAAGCGGAGTCGGATAAGCTTTAAGTGCGGAAAAGTCACTTTGCGCAAATATTAGGAACAATATTTTTCTACTTGCGAATACTTTTTCTACGAGCGTTTTATTAAAGAATATGATTATTAGAAATATACGAATATTTCAGTAAAAATTAAAAATCCAAAGTAAATAATTAAATGTTTATTTAGTTTTAGTATAATTAGTTGCATCTTGAAGGTTTATGGCCGATTTCAAATGATTTCTTAGGAACGTCGATGATGATTCGCTGCTCGATGTTTAGACGGAATCTTGTGTTTTAGCTGATTGAACAGCGTCTGTGGAACAGGACATTTCATCTGGCTTCTTGAGAGTGTTTGGCTTGTTGCAGTTTAAAAAATTTTTACTTAACCCCTTTTTGTAGCCTGCTGATTCTTCAATGTATCCCTGGGCTACCGTTGTCGATTTCCAACCGCCTAACCGTTTTATATCCATGAGTCCTTTTCCGGAATTTGCAATTGCAGAAGATCGCCGGAAGCTGTGGCCGGTATATAGCTCTGGATTCGGCAACTTCAAAAATGCTGCTATCTCAGAAGGCATCTTCCCAAATGTATTGATCCCAATCCATTGTTGTTTGTAAATTCCCCTTTTGAAATATACGAAAAACCGTTGATGTGTTGTCGGTGGCCGTAATGCTGTATACTTGCGATATAAGAACAAATACTTTCCGTCGTTCATCTCTTCAGACAGGATGAAAGTACGTGAGGTATAGTTTTTTGTGTCTGGAATCTCTAACCACAACAATTAGGTTGCCTTTGTCCCCGATGTCGGATGTTTTTATTTTTGCGAGTTCTTCTCGCTCTGTAGGCGCCAGCAAGTCCGAAAATGGTCGCAATTTTATCAAAAGATATATTTCATCAGGTGCTTCATTAATAAATGTAGATATTTTTCTTTTAAAAAAATCCTTGACTTTTTTGGCCAAAAGCCTACATTTTGTTCCTTAATAAATGCTGCTAAATTATAAAACTTGCCGATATCTATTTTTCTTGATCTTTAAAACACTTTTCAGCATGGAGTATTTCGACCATAAAGTATTTGGACTAAATTCCTTGCTTAATTTGAGAAAATAGACTAAAAGTACCTCCTCTTTCAAAGTTCTAATGCCTTTTTCTTCACACCATGTTTCAAATGAATTATACTGTTTCTTGTACTTTTCTTTTGATTTTGCCGGCAGGTAGGTAGGTAGATAGGTAGGTTAAAAGTGAGTGCGATCGGTCTATTGTGGCTCACACCTTTTTATATTTCTCCCACCAGGTCCAGACTCCTAATAAATCTGATGATCCTGTTGGGAAAGAGATCTTTTACCTCCCCGGCAACAAGGTGTCATTGCCGAGGATTGCGAATCTTAGTCGTGCCATTGCTGGGCACGAACACAGTATGTGTTCTGCCGATTCATCCCCCTCCATGCACATGCGGCATTCGGCGTCTTCCGCTAAGCCGATCTTGTGCATGTGGTATTTTAATCTGCAGTGTCCCGTGTACAGTCCCAGTAGAGTTTTAAGGTGTACCCTTGATTGCTCCAGTAGTTTGAGCTTAAGTTTGCCAAACTTGCGGCTTTTTAAACATCGTCTGGCAATTCTTCCTCCATTCTTAGAAACTTATTTTAATTTTTACCGAATTTTCTGATGATTCCGTGGCATTAGAAAATGTTTGTACTTGGATGCTGCAGCAACAAGAAACATTCTTTAATTTTTAATTGTTTAGCATGGTGTCTATGAAATACATGGTGCATAAAAAAATATTGAAATGATAATAAAGAAAATTGATATGGGATATTTACTAAGCGCCAAATGTATCTAAAATTCAATAAAGCACAATAAAAGAATGTGTAGAATCCTTTTTTTAATATTATTTTATCCAGAAGTTATTAATACATTAAGAAATCGACCATAAATACGGCAAATATGCAGAACGAAAATGCGTGCGCAAAGAGTTTACGTGTGCAAAGTTAAACTTTGCGCACTCATTTGCACGCGCAAAGTAAGTACTTTGGGAAAAAATTGCGTCTTTAGAGGGACAATTAACACAACACAGAACCAGTAGAAAAATTTGCTTTTTAAAATATTAAAAATACATGTAGTAAAAAGTTATACCCCATTACCAAACCAAAACAAACATTCTGGGCGAAGAGATATTGAAACTTAAATATGGTCACTTCAAATTTAACCAAAGCTGATATAATTTGATAGATACATTTGGTATTCAAACAATTTATGTGGCATTTCAGCTCCCAAGTGTCTAAGATTGAAAAATACTTAAAAATGATCTTATGACACAGGTCTTGTTAACAAACGTTAAAATGTAATATTTTAATTACCTCTCTGTACAGGAGAATCTGAAATAGGTTAAGGTTTCTTACTGTAGAAACTCGTGATTGAAAAATGCTTGGGAATCCATTCTTTGCATTGGATCTCCATTTAAAAGCCCATACAACATATTACGCAATCTTAAAGACGTACTAGCCGGAAGCCTGCAAAATAATATAAAAAATCAGAAAAAGTACAACTAAAAAAATATTTTTAAATTAAACTTAGTAGAGATCAAATGTTTAAGTTTAAAATAAACTCTAAGCTATTTTTCAAAAAATATACAGTGCGAATATAAGTAAGACCGTTACTAAGTTTTAAAGTGTTGTTAATAACAGATTGGCATGTTTTTAAAGTTGGCAATTAAAAAACAAGATTTTATTAAAAGACATATTTTCCATAAAATAAATATGACTTTCTTAGTTTTACTAATAAATCGTTTGGTGAATATCTTAATAAGAGATTTTCTTAATTAATAATATAAACTGACAAAACACATTTTTTATAAGAAAGATTTTTGTTATTGCATTATACCATGATTAATACACTTTATCGCTATATTGGTAAATTAGTATTTAGTAATAAATGCAGACAAACATACTTTAAAATCCGCTTTTAAAATGGCATTTTTGATACTTATTTTTCTGCTTAAATATTTTTTTTTATTTTATTCAGCATATTTAATTTAATTAAACTATCATAATATTACAATCTTACTATAATTATTGTAGAATTCCCTTAACCCTCATATTGTTCTGTCTTTCCAATCATGTATTTTTTACTCTGCGTGTTGGCATAATTAGATTATTAGTAATGTAGGAATATATATATATATATATATATATATATATATATATATATATATATATATATATATATATATATATATATATATATGGGTTTTTCCTCTATTAGAGTTCCATTGTACTGTGTAATTTAAATTAATCTAACTTGACCAATAAAACATTAATGCAGGGATCTTAGACAATAGATTAAGAGTAGTAGAAAAATATATTTTATTACCCCGGAAATAAATTTAGATTTACTTTAGATTTACCCTTACCTTGACGCAAAATTATTTCTGTTAAAGTTTAAAAGATCCAATAGGCTGGTACTTTGAAAAGGTAACGACAAAGTCAAACATTCAAATACTATAACTCCCAAACTCCAGAGATCAGCTTTGGCATCATATGGACGTCGCAACAAGATTTCAGGAGCCTAAAAGTTATTTTGTATAATGCAACCACCTGTTTTAGAAAAAAAATAATTTGTTTCTGCATGTCTGTAGCTAAAAAATACTAGTTTTACTTTTAAAACTAACAATTACTGGTTTAAACCTAAAAAACAATCTGCATATTACTGGGAAGATTATACTACTGAATCTATATAATAAAAAATCGATTTTTAAATCCGTAAAGGCAAATATATTTTTTAAGAAAAAGGATCTTAAGAACGGTGTGGTTTTAAGTGAATCTGTGTTCATATTTTGTTATATTATGGGGTAAACCAACCAAAACATATTGTTGCTCATAATTTCTGTATATTTTTTTAAAATATTTTTTTTTTAGTTTTAAGGGATACAAAGTATAGATTACGTTTATGTCTATAAAATCGATCACATGTAGGTTTTATTTGATCCAAAACCTTTAGTCACAAATTTTGATTCACAGTTATTTATGCCACGAAAAAAATTCAGTTGACACAAAACATTACAATTCCTAATCTCAAAATTCAACCGAGTTAAATTAGGTACAAATATATGTCAGTTAAAATCCAAATCATGTCTATACCATCGTGGTTAGAGTCTACGCCAATAGTAAAGAGTACAATGACGTCAAATGCGCACAAACCGATATTCACTGAGGCAGCAACACGTGGGTCAGTGCAGTGTGTACTATCCGAACAACAAGTGATAAAGTACATAAAATAAGGATCGAAAAACAGAACAGGAGTGTCATCGACATCGTCTTCTCAATCTGAATCTGAACAAAGTTCAAGCCTAGTTCCAAAAAGACCGCAACTAAAGTTTCTGAAATTGTTTCACGCTTTGTTGCACAAGACGGTAAAAAATTAAAGTTACCTTCTGTGTTGTTCGTGTTTCAGTTTCAGTTGTGTTGGTTACAAGGTTCTATTATCCGTGAAACCAACATCAACTGAAAGTGATAGAGCTTTTTCCACCGTCGGAAATTTTGTAACAAAAAGCAGATGCCGGCTTTTGAACCGCTCATTGCACGCAATAGTGTTCTTGAAAGTACTTTCCTGTCAAGAAGAAAAAGAACCCCTTACCTCAAATTTACAAGTTTAATTTGAATAATTTGGTTTATGTTAAATTAATTTATTTTAAAGTTTAATTTAAGGAGAAAAATTAAGTTAATTTTTTTTGTTTTATAACATAATAAAAATGTTTTGTCATAAAAAGTATTTTCAGTTTTTAATCAGTTCATGAAAACAAGACTGTGTGATTTTTAATTTTCAACTGTGCCAGAGAAGAAAGTTTATTTGAGTATATTTTTGTTATTGTATAACAGAATTTATGGTAGTAAAAAATCATTTTAGTTCCTAATTAGTTAATGAGAACAAGACTGTTTAACTGTGTGACTGATTGTACTATAAGTTAATGAGACTTACTGACATACTTCACTATTTCAAAATAAAATAAAACATGAATATAAGAAAATTGTCTCCTTTTCTGCTAAAAATGCGAATACCCGGGTATATGAAAAAATAATACCCAGGTATTCAAAAGGGTCGGGGAGGCGAAAACCCTAATTGGCACGACCAGTTCGTCAATTAGGTCGAGTTGGGGTAAATATGAGTTGTTTTTTAATTTAAAATAAACCTGTGAATCGCTGTTATAAGAAATATTGATAGATATGGGCATACTACAATCAGTCCGTTTCGATATCCTTTAAATAAAGAACTAGAGATTTGCTTTCAACAAGATGGCGCTTTTACCTATACCGCTCTTTCAATAAAATAGTATTTAAATAGTTACTTTGGAAAACAAAAAAAACAAATGTCTAATTTCCATATTCCTAACTCTACAACCTAAAACTATTAAACCGAATTAAACAAAATTTGGCGCGATATTTTATCATAGCTTAATGTTTTTCTTGGCCGAATATGGAGGACCTGAGAAAAACCTCAGGGTCCGAAAAACAAGAAGCTACGCTTTTGTTTTTATTTTGCAACAAGCATCATGCTTTTTGCGATTTTTAACCAGCATTATCTTGTAGAAAATGTATTTGTAATTACTTTTTCTTCCTACGGTTTTGTGTTTCTACCAATACTCATTTTAAACTAATAATTATTGATTTTAATGGTTTGTTTTATTTTAAGCAAATTACCATATAGGAGGGAGTTCCGCAAAGGGTCGTTGCCATTGTGTTGGCGGGTAGAATTTTGGCCAAACCGAAATCACCTAAAATAAAATTACATTTATTATTTTAGTACAAAAATCAAAATTTCTTTATTTTAAAATACTTTTTTAAATATTGTTAAATAAGTACACACACATCTGTATATATATATATATATATATATATATATATATATATATATATATATATATATATATATATATATATATATATATATATATATATATGCATTTTTAAAATGGAACACTGTGTATTTTTAGAAAAAAAGTGCTTTCAAATTTGAAGAGTTTGACACTAAATTTTGGACACCCTGTACTGTTCGAATTAATCAAACTTGACATAAGCGACTGATATAACGTTACTTAATAAGTTCCTTGTTTAATTCTATTAAATAAGCACTATTGGTATTTTTATTCATTTTTAAATTTAGTGGTGCAAAACTGTTTTTTTATATATTTTTTTTCGGAAATTACTAAACCAATGTTAACAAAATTTTAGAAGAAGATAGATGACTACAAGTGGTGCCTAAATATATAAAAAAATACACAGTGTTTCATTTAAAAAAATACACCATCGTGACGTCACACTTTTTTGTGACACCCTGTATGACCAAAATTATTTTCCTGAAATGCACCGTAGGTTAAAGGTAACGTCTGCATAATATGAAAATTTTAAATTAAATAATAAATAAGCTATATAAGACGGGATGTGAGCTGCAGAACCCTGCAGATATATATATATATATATATACAATTTGCGTTTTTTAAGACGGGCTCATAGGATTTTACATGGTAAATATTCCACTCCATGTTAGGTCCACTTCCACTACTACTTCATAGCTAAAAATTGAAACAGGTGTAACTTCAAAGGTTGAGGAATATTTTACTAACATTTGTACCAAAGTAACTTCAAGTATTAAAAAATTAAGTTTATTTTCCAAAAAAATATAGTTTTTACAATCCTCGTATATCAAAAATTTTGTCACTGTCACATATCAGGAAATGTCAGCCAGCGTTTTATTTTTTGATATACAAGGATACTAAAAACTATATTTTATTGGAAAATAAATCAATTTTTTTTAATACTTTGTGAAGTTACAAGACAAATGTTAAGGGTAAATATTCCTCAGCCTTGAAGTTACACTGTTTCAATTTTTAGTTTGAGTAATGGTAGTGACTAGGATGGAATATTTACCATGTAAAAATCCTATGGCCATCTTAAAAAAAAAATGCATATAATATATATATATATATATATATATATATATATATATATATATATATATATATATATATATATATATATATATGTATATATATATATATATATATATATATATATATATATATATATATATATATATATATACATTTATTAACTTGCAGGAGTTAAAAAATTATGGTATTGTGCAATAAAAAAAGTGCTATTAAAAAAGTTAATTGATAGAAGTAGCCTAATATTTTTTTTATTTTTTAAAACTATGGTTGTGAATATGTCAAAGAAAAAAGAAATTATAACATTTTAAGATTAGTTATTTCTAAAGTATCGACAATAGAAATGTCAACCCTTATTTTTGAGGACGAACTTTTTAAATTAAAATAATTTATACACGATAAGTTACATGGTATCATCAATGACTTTTTTAAATTTTATGCTCCTTGTAATACCACATTTTTGAATTACAGAAAAAAAAGTATATTATAAATAAAAAATGCTTTATCTTAGCTTAGGTATATTTTAAATACGCAAAACACAATACTCTGCGCCCACATTTAAACCAGTTTAAGTTACTTCCATTTTTTTTTAGTTGCTAATGTATTTTTAATTTCTTATACTTTTATAAAACGATATAATAATATAAATTGTTGATTTGGGTACGTGAACAAGATGCTTGTGTGGTTTAGGTGTATACACTAAAACTAACCAGAACTAACAAAGTTCTTTACGCATCCCAAAGCACATAAAGGACATGGCACATATAACATAGGATTCTGACTCTCGAACGATTTTTAAATTTGCGTATGTTGTTTTTTAGATCAATAGGAACATCTTTTAAATGGGACTTTTTGTGCAGGCCTACAGGGTGGCCCAAAAAAAAATCACTGAGAAGTTGCAGCTTAACTGTTAATTAATTCAAATATCTATATAGCAACGCATAAAAAAGCCAACGGAACAACATTTTATAAATTTGTTTAGAGTTAAAATAATTTGATTTAACATTTGCCACATACAGGGTGGTCCAGTATCGAGTAAATAATATTGATTATGTGAACTAAAATGTTAATATCGTGATATACTTGTATATATTTTTAGAAATTATACATGTCTGACAGTTTATTAAGGTAAATTTAGGTTAAAATATTTTGGGTTATTGTCCAAATATACAGGGATATTTGAAATTAAAGATTTTTTTTGTTTATTTCCACAAAATATTTTGTGACCTATAAAGAGCTACATAATTTTAAAATTTGCACATTTTTCTGGCAATTTTTTAACAAAGGTATAATAAAATAAGCTACTCAATAACACTAGAATCTTGGACTTCCATTGTCTTTATTTGCTAATTGTTACACAACGTTTCGGTTAGTGATGTATCTCCAACCGTTTTCAAGTGATAACTAAAAACTATTCCTAAAAGCTACGACTTATATACTATCCCTTGTTCACCGAAGCTTGACCGACTTTTCACGGTTCAGCAACGGCTGCCAGATATTCAAAATATCGATGCTAGGCTTGCTAAATACATTTTTGTTGTTTAAAATTATTACAGCTTCTTTGAATTTTCTTTTTTTCCAGTGGGTTTCTTTATAAATGGTTTTTGCTTTCGACCATTGTATGCGGTGTTGTTTTGACCAAGCGTGTTCGGCAATCCCTGACTTTGACGTTTCACCTCGTTCCGTATGTTTTTTGTGTTCTTTAACTCTAACTTCAAGTGGTCTCTTTGTTTCCCCAATGTATACCTCACCACATTCACAGGGAATTTGGTAGATACAGTCCTTATTTGAAACATTGTTGTCTGGTCTCGTCTTAGTAAGAATACTTCTTAGAGTAGTTTGGGATTTAAACGCCGTTTTAATATTATACTTATTCGCGATTCTGCGAATCTTTTCCGAAGTTCCTTTAATATATGGAATTTTCATAAATATTTGGTCACGTGGGGTCTCGTTCAAATTAGAGTTTCTTGTCTTATTCTGATATTTTTCGATTGTTTCCTTTATTAGTCTCTCACTGTATCCGTTCTGCTTAAGATCCCTAGTTATGTTACCCATTTCCTCTTGCAGTGATTCCCTACTGTTACATAAGGTCACTGCATGATTATATAAAGTACGTACCGTACCCCCTGTTTGGTTTCGTTAGAGTGGTTAGAATTCTGGTGTAAATATTGTCCAGTGTGGGTAGGCTTTCTGTATACCGAGGTTTAAATATGACCATTATTTCGTTTGAATAGAACGTCAAAGAAAGGTAGGGCCGAGGTTTGCTCCTTATCCATTGTGAATTTAATACAAGGTCGGGGGCAGTTTAGATGTTTTAAGAAACCTTCAAGTTCTTCGTCATTATCTGTCCATATAATAAAAGTATCGTCAACATATCCCAGCCAAACTTTTGGTTTAATTAGTGCAGTTTTAATTGCATGTTCCTTAAACCATTCCATATAGATATTTGCTACCACTGGGGAGAGCGATGAACCCATGGGAAGCCCATCATCCTGCGCGTAGAACTCATCTGTCACCTGAAAATAAGAACTACGGAGGCAAAGCTCCAACAACTCCATCACTCCATCCAGCGGCAGGGTGGTGCGTTCTACTAGTGTTATATCTTCTTTAAGCTTGGCTCGGATAATGCTTAACGATTTTTCTTGGAAGTTCAAGATTCTAGTGTTATTGAAACCATTACATTGTCTAACACCTTCAAGGAAAAATAAGCTACTGTTTAAAAAAATTGCTGTTGTAAAATTACTTGTTAATAATTGTTTAATAGTATTGTTTATTAAATTATTTATTAATTTACATAGTTATTAGCTAAAAAATTCAAAAACGCAAAATTAGCTCGCTTTTTTTGACTAACTTTTGAAGATATATACAAATATATCATAAAATTAACATATTACTTGGCATAAACATGTTTATTTCTTCTATACTGGAGCACCCTGTATGCGTTGAATAGCACATCACAATTTTAACTCTAAGCAAGTATGTAAATTATTTTTTTGTTGGATTTAGATGATAAGTCAGGCTTGTTAGGCGTTTAAATTAGTATTAAGGAACAAATGTTTAAATATCCCATTTAAAAGATGTTCCTTTTGATCTAAGAAACAACATACTCAAATTTAAAAAAAAAATCGTTCGAGAGCCAGAATCCCATGTTATGTGTGCCATGTCCTAGCAGTATCCCGATCTATGATTCATGCAGCTTTTTTAATTTCTTTAAAAAATAATCAATTTAATAAAAAATAATTATGGCACATGATAATGGATTTAGCAAAAGAACTAGGTACGGGAGGGGTTTTGATGTTTAACGCATTTTTCCCCCGTTCCGTTATCGTTGGTCAAGAACCGAAACATGCAGATAACATTAATTTCTTAATTACCAAAAAAAAAAACAGAAACGATCAGCCATTAACAAAATATCCCAATATATAAAACCAAATAACATTACATTATAATATATTTTGGGCCATCACAAATTTTTTTCCACTTACTTTTTAACGCCTAACAGGTCAGACGGAAAGCCATTCTAATATTGAGTTTAAAGAACACAGGTCAAACGGAAAGCCATTTTTTAATATTGAGTTTAAAGAATATACATCCTCTTGGTTGTTTAATAAAGAAAATTTAAATTTTGGAAAGCAAGTTATTTTTTATTCGGATGCCGAAAGTCTTTCTAAATACCGCACCGAAATGTAAAAAATCTTAGGGTCAATTGAAGTGTAACACTCTAAAAACCTACAATAAACTTGCTAAATGACCAGACGCACCTAAAAATTTCCACATTGTTTATTTAATACAGTTTAGATGAATATTATACAATTATAAACCATATGCAGATCATTTGTGTACCCAATATAGGTACATTAAGGTTGTAGTTTAAAAAATGTAGTAATACTACAAAACTGCAATGACAATTTTTTATAAAAATGCCTTAATAGAAAACAAAGGTATTTATTTTCATTTTCTAAGTATTTACATAGTGCTTGTGCCTAAGTTTTTAAGAATAATAGTGCCCAAAGAACTACCTGTATAAAAACTAGCTACACACAATTGAGATAATCTCTTTGCGAAAACTTACTTACTTACATTATATGGTTTATTTTGCTGTGTGTCAGTTAATCTCCTTTTTTTAAAAAAATATTTTTAAAAACATACGGGTCAATAGGACATTTTTATTTAAAAGTAAAATAATTTAAACGTCACATCAAAGCACTTGCCCTTTAGTAGCCCATCTGGGCAACTGAAAATCAAGGTAAAATTAAAATAGATTATTTAAGACCTACTTATTATTTTCGTTAAACATCGTTAACACAAATTACGTTTCCAACTTACCTATCTTAAGTGTGATGTCAGATGGTGGAGGATAACGCGAACCATTAACACACAAAAGTATATTCTGGGGTTTTAAATCTCTATGAATTATATTGCTTTGGTGAAGACCATTAACGGCACTTGCTTAAAAGAAGTTTATATGAAACTAATGAGTTAAAATAGGTTGTAATTATTATGTCTTACCCAAGGAAGTTTAAAGGTGTATGGAAGCCCAATGCTATTGCCCATTCGATCAAAAAATGTCCAGCCCAGTATGAAAATAACTGTCAGAGTTGGCCCCGCCGATTCTGCGCAATAACAAAATTCAACGAAATAATTTAATGTGTTGCCTACTTACACACTGATAAATCAGTGTGTAGTTAGGCAACACATTATACTTTTATGGTGCAACAGCGCTCGCAGCGCGTATGAAACTATATCCGGGCTGTACCATTAACTGTCGTCGTCTCATGATTCGTCATTTTCGTTGTGGTTTGTGCCCTTTGCGCCGTTATAGTTTCGATTGTTTTGCTTTGTGTGATTATACTTTGTGGTTGCAGAAGTTTTTTGGATTGATAAAAACCTTCTTATTTTAGTGATTAGTGTTTATTAAATTGGGAATTTAAGTTTGGGTTTATTGTTTGTTATTTATAATATCGTAACAAAATGACTAGAGGTTGTATGGTTTTTTCTTGCAAATCCAAGGGTAACTTATCCGGCATTTTTTACTTTAGGTAAGTATTTTTTATATTTAAATTAGGTGCTTCCTATGAGAGGTAACGTTAGGTAACTGAATAAATATATCAATTATGAATAATAGAAAATGAAAATTTCATAGGAAATAGCAGTGAGAAAAGTAAGGCAATCTTAACTATCTTTTAGATGATTTCCACAATGTTTGTGTATTTTTGTAGATTATTAAAAAGAAATATGGTTTACATTTAGGCACTTTTATTTCATCAAAATCATTAATTACTGGGCAGACCCAGCAAATTTTAATATATAGAGGTCCCTCTAATTGAATGAAAGAACGTACAATTTTATGTTAAAGTTCCTTTTTGCTTTTTCTGTATTTGTTTAAAAAGAAATTAGATTTTTGGTTACTGTTACAATGGATACCTAGGTACCAAAGGTTACTAAACATTATTAACCACTGTTATTCTGTCTCATGGATGTTTGTTATTAGTGAAAAGTATATGCCTAAAAAGCAGTTATAAAAATGTTCACTTTTTAATGTACAACCAGAATCTTAGGATTAGATTAAACTCATTTACACTATCTTGCGCTTCTTTTATCACAAAATTGGTTGTTTTTTTTTAAATCCTGTTTTTATTTATTTACAAAGATTTTTGGTAAAAATACGAAACTCCCAGAAATATCGACCATTTAAATAGAAGGCTGTAAAGTGGGGCCATCTATTCTTTCCATATTATATTAATTACATGATATAAAATCCAATATTACAAAATAATTTTTAATATTCTATAGTAGTATCGTTTAATAACCAACAATTTTGTGCAAAAAATAAAAAAAGAAAACAGTGAATGTTTGAGTGATGTCAACTTTATAGATAGTAACAAAGAATTATGGAAGTCCGGCCCTGACCTACTATTCATTGCGCAAACTCCGCGGGGCCAATCCCCCTATTCCCGCTACCCTGCACGCCTGGACAATTTTGTTCTACAGTATTGGGTTTCCATACACCTTTAAACTTCCTTGGTCTTACCCAACTGCTTTAAAAAAATTTTTATTGTGTTTTCGTCCAACCTTCCTTTTTCTAAAAACAAATTAAAGGAAAAATGTTACTTCCCTACTAACTGCAGGTATCCAATCAACCTACCTTTTAAATAATCACCTAAGTCGCCCCCATCACAATACTACAAAAAAACCATAAGCTTTAAATTAGTTTAAATAGGTATTTATAAGATGTATAAAATCTTTAAGACTTGTTGACCATCTTACCTCCATAAACATATATATATGACCATTCCTTATGCCTATGTCTAAAAGAGCGACTACATTATTAAGATGTATTCCCTAAAAATACATAAAGTTGTAAATATTTTATTAACAAAAATGGGACTTTTTCAGTTACCATTAATAAACCAGCTTCATAAGCTATCATTCTGCGTTCGTGTGGTGGTCTGTTATCCACTGATACTCTCTTCACAGCGACAGCAAGATTTGGATCCTAAAAAAAATACGTACTTTTTTAAAGACGCTTTTTATCAAAAATATTTATAAAGGTACTTGACTGTTATTATATGATTTATTCAATTAAATAAAAATGTATTTTCTTAGAGACTACTACCTATATATTTTTTATTATATGAGATACAAGTTAGGTTAATTTAGCAAAGTTGTGTACATTTTTACGCTAATTACTATGACGATAATAGAAAAACAAATGAACATCAGATTTACGAGTTATTCACAAAAATATACTTTTTTAAATGCAACACCCTATATTTGTTGCGTAAATTTGAAGATAAGAATGTAATTTTCTATACAATTAAATATTAACATTTTTTTTTCTAAGATGATAAGCAGAGTTATTTCAATTAAAATGCGTTTTCCGTAACTGGACGCAGGCAGCCATGGAATTCTTAAAATCGCATTTTTGTACAAATTATATCGTAGTACGCCATGTCAGAAACCAAATTTAAATAAAGTCCGCCATAAAGGATATAATTTGTCAAACCGTCTAATTACTTGGGTAAATAATAAACATCGTGGTGTCAGTTTTTTTTTAAAATAATAACGCATAACTAAGTAACATTAATAAAATACATTATGCTAATAATGGCTATATTGGCATTTGGCATCATCCATAAAATCCTTCAACACATTTCTTAGTAAATTCAGATATTGTTTGCCTGTTAAAGATTCCTTTATAAAACACAGGTCCAACAATGTTTGATCCAATGAGGCAGCACCATACGTTTAAGCAAAAACATCTTTGTGGATTGAAAGGATGATGACGCAGGAGATTGCAATGCTCCATAATGTTGGTTATTTCGGTTAAACATGCCTCTATTACTAAAGTTAGTATTATTGCTTCAAAGAATTAATCGTAAAAAGTTTGGATTTTCTATAGCAGCATTTACAAACCATTGGCAAAAGTTTATACGCCTTTTGTAATCACCTGGCAACAAAGTTTGTGTGACACCTCTCGACTTTTTCTCTTGGAAATTTTTAAAAAATCTAATTTATGTGAAGAGACTGTTTAATTTTTTTGAATAAAAATGCAAAGCTGTTATACTTCAGCAAATACATGAAATAAAGTTTTGAGATTTGAGGGTTTTAGTTATAGCAATGCTTTAAATTCACTGCATTAAAAATAAACTGGGGCTTATATTTAAAAAAGTGAAATTGTCTACTTTGTTTTAAAAAGTATGCACATTGCAAATTTTATCATCAAATCTTAATACCACTATGTGGTAATTTTTACGTATTTCCATTGTGTTGTTTGCGAAATACCAGACAGTTCTCAGATTTTTTAATAAAAATGAAAAATTGTCTTATATTACAACATAAAACAAAGTTCTGGCATTTAAGGGTTTTAGTAATAGCGGGGCGCTTAATTATTCCAGTAAAAACAAACAGGGCATTTGAAAATACGAAGTTGACTACCTTATCTCAAAAAGTATACACTTGACAACACTGCACTTAGGTAATATTATCAATTCGGGCGGATCCTAAGACCACTATGTAGTTATGATTATTATTCATTATATCTATTGGTTGTACCTGAAGTAGCAGCAGTTTTGCCTATTTTAAATGAAAAATCCTATAAATTATTTTATTTTTAGAATATACACATGATTTTGGACATATTTCTGTATCATGCCCCACATCTAAATCTAAGCGTTTTTGACATATCTAAGTTTCTATGTCAAAAATGACGTTTGCAGGCCCTAACAGTTATTTATGTATTAAGGGCATTGTGAAGATGTTGATACTTTCGAGGGCAACAATCTAAAGGGGTTTGTAAGTTGCCTGAGGGTATAGACCTGCAGTAATGCCCGTGGCACATACATTTTATGTCCAATTTCAGATAACTCCAAGTTAAAAGAAAAATAAAAATCACAAAAGGTTTTGTACCTGTATAGTTGCTAAATAAACAAAGGTAATAAGTGTTTATTGTTTTTCTGTGTCAAAGTCAAAACTAAAATTCATATAAATTAATGGATTTTTCATTGATTCCGGAAAGAATTGCTGTGTATCCTGCCAAAGCTTTAGATATCCCAAAGAAGTCTTAAGACGCCTATGATAAAGAATATAAAAGGTTTGGGAATTGGATAAAAAATAAAATTGCTGTTGTAAATTATATTAAAATCAAACAGGAACTCGAAAACACGAACTTACGGTCAGACATTGGAAAAGGACGTAACGCGTAACTAAAGTCGATAAAATCTGTTGCCAGTTTGAAGTGAATTTAAACATTTCTAAATAAAATTGCCTTTAAGTTCTATATTTATAATAAAAAATGGGCATAAAAATAAATAGATTACTATATTTGGCTTTAAAAAATAAATAATTTAAAGATAATTTTGCTACATAAACCATTTTTTATTTATTTTAATTAAGTTAAATACGTTTCGCATTGCTACATTTCGCCCGCAAAGGAATTTCGCAGGCGGAATATGGCAATGCCGCTTCAACGCGCGTAGGAATTTTACAACCGGTCCGTTGATAAATTGAATGAACCTGATTAGGTGTAGTGCGACGTTGCCCTGGATTTTCTTAAGTGTTTTGTGGTGTTTTTGTTAAAACTATCTGTTAAAACTATTTACAAACTTATATTAAAAAGTCTAAAATGGTGCGAGAATGTGTTTTGTGTAAAAAATTGGATTATTTACACGAAGATGTGTCTTTTGATAGGTAAGTTAGGTTCTGTTTGCTAGGCGATGTTTTTACCAAGGTCAGTGGCGTAGATTTACAATAGCCTGAAGGAAAGTAACTAGACCAAAAGTTATTTATGCATTGTACTTGTTTTATTATTTTTATTAGAATATTATCGAATTTATTAGTTTGTGAGTAGGTTTATAATATTGTGGGAGAAATTATACATTATACAAAAAGATCTTCTAATATTTTAGGTTTCCCTCAGATCCAATGACAAGAAACATTTGGTTTTCTCTTGTGGGAATTGAAGAGGGACAACATTTACCAGCTGGGCTTAGCACAGGGTGCCTGTACTAAGCTCAGACCATTTTGATCCACAGAATATTTTGATTAAGGGAAACAATAGCAGATATTTAAGGCCTGGAGCCATCATAAAAAAAATTTACCTCATATATTTGACAATCAATCTGTTGATGGAAGGTAATTATTATAGACTAATACATTCAAATTATTGTTAACGTTGTTTTTTATATTTACGAATCTTTGTAAACTTTGGTTCTTGATTTAAAAAACACATCATTTCTTTGGTGTAGGTCTATCTAATAACGTTTGAGCTTTTATGTTTAAAACAAGTACATCTTTTTGACTCCACTTTACTGGAGACTTCCCCTAGGAAAGTAAAAGGGTATGTAATTAATATGGTCTTACAAAATCAGCAAAAGTTTTCTAAAGGTTTTCACGTATTTATTTTTTTAATTTAATTAACTTTTAAGGATGAAGACATATCCATGGATAATTGGGTGTATGATTTATCGAAAAATTTGACCACAGCGAGCGCTGCAATCAATTTAGCTGTCCCCAAAATATATTTTGCAACATGCCAACACAATTTTTCGAAATTTTAAAAGATAATGCTTCATTTTGCGATTGTCTGAAAAAAAAACAAATTTGACAGCTAAAAAAAGTCACGTGATCATCCTTATACAGGATGCCACAGATTCAAGTACATGCATGGGGATCTTGGAAACCGGAAGAGATACAAAGTCGGTTAAATTATTAAAAAGTTGCGCATTTAGGTGCCTAACAACATGCCGTTTAGAAAGTTGTAAAATTCCGAGTCCTTCCGGAGATATCCGGAAAAAACCGAAATTTGCCGATTTCGTTTATTTTTTCTGACGTTATTTAAAGAGATATGGAAAAATAAAAGACACTTTTCATGGCCACTCTACAAAACAGCGTTGAGAAATTTTTGGTACGATGTTTCGTTTTCGTTAAACCATCATCATTATTTTTTTAAATACGGCACTCAATTGTTCATTGCATTTTTTTTTGAAGCAGTTATAATCCCAATTACAATGATGTATAACACTTAATATTTTTCTGTTAAATAAACACATTTTCCATAAGAGACAATGAGTTAGACAAGGAACGCACAACATTTCTTATAGGGGCTTTTCATATTTGTTAAAAAATATTAAGTGTTATACATTTTTGTTATTGAAATAATAAGGGGTTCAAAAATGAAATAAAACCAGGTCCGTATTTAAAAATAAAGTTGATGATGATTTAACGAAAACGAAACGTCGTGCGGGAAAAACTCTTAACGCTGTTTTGTAGAGCTTAAAAGTGACCACGAGAAAGTATCTTTTGTTTTTCCATATCTCTTTAAATAACGTCAGGAAAAAATAAAAACGAAATCGGCAAATTTCGTTTTTTTTTTTCGGATATCTCCGGAAGTACTCGGAATTATGCAACTTTCTAAAGTGGATATGGTTAGTTACGTAAATGCACAACTTTGCCATAATTTAACCGACTTAATATCGGTATCCCCATGCATGCACTCGAATCTGTGGCACCTTGTATACATTATTTGGCATTATTTTTCAAACAAAAACTTTTGACAAAAAAAAAACTACCCGAATTAATTGGGGAAAAATTTTCCCATTTGATGCGGACTTTATGGTTAACACTGTATATTATCTTAGGAATAAGTAGATAATTTTTATTTTGCCTTATATCTAATATTTTATGTTATTTTTGTGTACCGTATATAATAAAAAGTATCCCCAGTTTTTGTCTTTTTTTTAATTAATTTGTGGCCCACATTATTCTAAATTTACAGGAGAAAAGTAATTTTGTTTAAATAACCAATACACCAAAAAATTTTTAGTTAATTTTAGAATAAAATATTTTTTAACTATTTATGTTGCTAATCAATATTTTTAATAAACTAAAATTAAAAGGATCACCATAATTAGAACGATTTAAAAATTAATATTTTTAATAAATTTATATCTAATCGAAACTTCTAACCTAAACCATACGCCACTGGTCGAAACTGCAAGGCTCCGTACCACAGTCCGTACAATGTTGCCTTGATCAGTCCTAATTTATCTTCTATCCTTTTTCCCCTTATATGATTTTATTGATAATGTCTGGGACAAAACAAAGTGTCACTTATGAATGAAATGTTAAGTATTTTCTTTCTTTCGTCTGAGATTAAAATACTAATTATTTACATCGATTGTAGTCTGGAACATTTACTCCTAATTCCCTATGGACGAAATTTTGAATGTTAAAGAAGACATTAATAGTTAGTAAAAATATTATTCAAAAAATGTATTTCTTCCAATGCCCGAGGGCATTAAAAACTTCTGTAATGCCCTAGGGTATTATATACCATTTATGGTGTCTGGTAACCAAGGTATTAAGAAATAATAATATTCTAGTAAATTCCTTATATATTATTTCCGAGGTAGATTTATTGTTAAAAATGTCCTATTTAAACAGATTTTTTGCCATATTTTAATAACTTTTTATGCAGGGAGTTCAAAAAATAAGATTTAAAATAAATTGATAAAATTGCCATTTTTTTTAATGGACATCCCAAATTTGTATGTAATTTTTCACATCCCTATGCTAATGCTGTGCATTTATTTTTTCGCTACCCCATGTTTACTTACACGTCTACTATATCCCTTATAAACAATACCAAAAGCACCCTGGCCTATAATGTCATTTGAGTTATATCTGTAGGCTGTCATTTTCACTTCACTTATTTGACAAATAATTTTGCAAACTAAATCGTTTCGAAATATGTTTTCTATAATATGCATAGAAACGCAACAAAATAAATTATATTGATAAGATTAGATATATTCCAAAAATTTTTAGTATTATTTTTACAAATTTATTATTGGTAATTCCTAGGCAAAATTTAAGTGAAAGATCTGTATTATACTGTATAGCACAAAGGAGTTAATTATTATACTGATTTAAAAAAACGCATTTTTAAAATATTTTAATTATTTTTTAATGATATTTACAGAATATTTTTTTAGCATGCATAGTTAAGAAAGTGTTCGGAGATATATGTTCAATATACCGGGTGACAACGAAATCACTACCCAGCCTTTTATTTTCTTGAATAAAAACATATAGCTTTCAAATGTTAGGATGCTATAAAATATCATAAGATGCTGATTTTGGATATTATAACATGTCTCTATCACTTCCGGTTTAACCGGAAACGACATCAACTTTGATTTTTTCAATGGAATACCCTCTATATTTTTTAAAATTTGGATTCTACGAATCATTTCTGATATAAAATGCATATTATGTCCTATACCTATCTCTGCTAGTTTTTGAGAAAATGGCGATTAAAGATGTCCAAACTACCGCATATTATGCAGTTTTATGGGAAAACAAATAAATGATATAAAAAATTATTATGTTTAATTTAATTTTTTCTCAAAACTCTATCTTCGGAGGTTATAATAAAACCACTTCCGGCTTTACCGGAAGTGCTGCGAAAATTGACTTTTCCAATAATGTTACTTCAAAAATTTAAATGCAACACCCTGTATATTTTTTTAAATTTGGATTCTACGGGTCATTCCTGATATAAAATCTGTATAATATCCTATACCTATCTTTGTTAGTTTTTGAGAAAATGGGGATTGAAGATGTCCAAACGACCGCATATTATGCAGTTATAGGGGAAACAAATAAACGTTAGAAACATTTAGAAACATTTAATATTTTTTAATTTAATTCTAAATTATTTTTTAAATAACTACTTAAATGAAAAACTAATATTAAAATAACAAAATTGCTCCAAAGAGACGGCCTGAATTATTTTACATTACAAGACATCTATGTTTGCAGTCGATGGCTCTGCACTAGTTATAGCCTAATTTTTTTACAGTTTACGATTCCTACTATAGTCCGGAAGGCCACCGCAAAAAACCAAGCCTATAAGAGAACCGCATAAAACATTTTTTTTAATATTACTATGAACTCTAGTCAATTCAAAGCTGTACTGCTGCCTCAGCTCAGCGGGTACAAATTGCATTTTTTTACCTTAAGGCGGGAATACACATGCGATATTTAACAAATATCAGCTGTTCTCGGGTTCGGTAAATTACTGTTCTAGAACCGTCCGGCGCTTGCGCAGTTCAAAATTGCCTGTTCGGGTTTTAAAGAACTGTTCTCGGACTTTTTAATTCAGAGTTCGCGTTTTTCTAGGACTACATTGGGACAGTTCTAGAACCGTCCGTATCGGTGGATTATGATTGCGTTTGAGATTTTCAAATGTCTGATAATCCTGGAACTGTCAGAGAACGATTCAAAGTATTGAGCTACCGCGCATACAGTTCTGGGCAGTTCTCGGATAGTTCAAGAACCTTCGTAAAACGAAACCCGAAAACAGCTATCGAATAACGAATATTTGGGTTTTTGCAAATATCGATAAGTGTGCACGAGTTCCGTGTCTCGCTATTTGCCAAATATTCGCTATTCGTTGTTTTCCCATCGCTTGTCGGTATTTTGACCGGAGTCAAAGGAGACAAATATTTGCGATAAGCACTGGTACACAAATTCGAGCAAATTATTTTGTTATTTTTACAGTTTAGCTACAAAGCAAGTCGGTATGAAGTGGTCAAATGACGATATTATTAATTTTTTGGATTTTTACGAAGAAGAAACTGTGATTTGGAATGCGGGGCATCCTGATCATAAGAACGGGAACTTGATATACGATGCCTGAAAACGAATTGAAGCCAAAATGGGTAGAAAATACACAATGACGGAATTAAAAAAAAAGAAGGTATCTCTAATGGCGTCATTTTAGAGGTTACCAAAATAAAGTTAAAGAATCTACGAAAAGTGGAGCTTACTATAAAAGCAGCAGCAACTATATCAGTATCCATGTTGTTTTGTACAAACATTCGTATTCCCATGCCAAATAAAACCTTGGCCAAGTCACCTGTATGTGTGTACCAGCGTGCTTGTCAAATACCAAGAATTTTTTTTCTCGGATCTCGTTGTTCGGCGAGAAGCAAATATTCGGTATTTGTCAAATATCGCATGTGTTTTCCCGCCTTTAAGAAAATTGTGGAAAATCGGGTTTTTTAATTTAACTCGAAAACTACTGATTTTGGGAAGAAATAGTATATAGTCAAAATTAATGGCCTAATAAAACTACGTCAGTTTTTTTTATACAATTTTTTTTGTACCTCTTTTAGTTTTTAAGATATTAACGATTAAAATTTAAAATCAAAACTCAAATATCTTAAAATCTGAAAGAGTTACGAAAAAATTTAATGGGCAAAAAATATGCCTTTTGGTTAGCTCTATAAAAATTGTATATAAATATTTTTAATAAAAGAATTAATAAAGGAGATATAAGCAAAAAAGTGATTTTGGTCATTAAAAATTTTGCTAATAACAATATTTTATTGGTACAAGTAAGTATACCAGCAATGGGGGCTAACCTGATGGCACGGATATTTTATTAATTCTTTTTTGGTCCAATAACTGTACCCATTCCGATCTATTTATAACTTTAAACTAAAATAAAATTTAATCTTTATTTAATTGAAAAAAAAATGCCTCCTTTATCTGGGTGTTATATACCTTATATATACAGTAAAGCGCAGAGCACTGCGAACATAGGACGATCCTGGACGATTTTGGATGTACCTAAAAACGCCGCACGCATTGCATATCGATCAATAATTTTCGGCAAACAATAATTTATAAGACGCGCGTCGGCCGGCCAAGCGATCAATTCAATACGTTTATTCCTGAAATAATTCTTTACTATCGAACCCTCGACAGCTATAGTTGTACGGTGTCGATTATTTGCGACTAAAAAGTTTTTTTTTAATAAAATAATAATTATTTATAATGGATGTTCACGAACTGAAAGAAAAAATTAAAATTATTAAATGGTATCACCGTGGAAATCCTGAAAATGGATACCGATCCTACAAAGTAAGAAAAACCCATGAAATTTTCCCTGATGACCATTTTAGACGAATGCAATTTTGTGAAACTGTAATGGAAATGAAAAATAACAATGAAAATTTTATAAAAAATATTGTTCTTTATGGTCTCACCCCATGATTTTTTTCTCTGGGGTGACGTAGAATCACAAATTTATGGTTTCCAGAAGAATAGGGCTAATAATCTACAAGAATTGCAATTACAAATTGAGAATCCTTTTAGGATTATTACCCTTAACATTCTAGCAAATGTCAAAAGGATTTTTTATGACAATCTTGGTTATTGTTTGGCTCAGGAAGGTGGTATATTTGAGCATTTTCGATAACTAAAAGATTTTTTTTTTTTATTCTATGAATGCACATTAATTTTTTTAAATATCTTCTACGTTCCATTATTTATTTGAGAAAATTCTTTTATTTTATTAGGAAAAACTGTTTGGTTCTTAAAACCATAGCAAACGTTGCTGTCTCGTAACAAACTAATTTTAAATTTATGGCTGATAAGAAATCCGATCGAAGACGGTTGATGCTAGCTAGCGCCTGCTACTTGCCTATAAACACTGCATATTCTTACTGAAAATAAAAACGTAGTACACAACTAAACTGAACAGATAACTCTTCCGAATTTATCACCGTACTCCCCACCAGTCCCAACCAAAAATGAGCCACGTAAGGAAACGAGACAGAAATTGAAATGCAAGCCACAAAATTATTATTGGTATTTTAGAATTGGGTACATCCAAAATCACCCAAGAGCCTCCTATGTTCGCAGTACAGTGCGCTTTACTGTATATATATATATATATATATATATATATATATATATATATATATATATATATATATATATATATATATATATATATATACGTACGTTATTACGAAAACCATAGGTCCTAGAGCCTCGGGGAAAAAAATTTAACTACTAAATCGGCCAAAGGAAATTAAACGAAAATATTTTAAAGCTTTTAGAATGGCCCCTAGATGGCGTAACTGCTAAGACAAAACAAAAAATTTGAAAATTTGAAAAAAATTGTTTCATTAAGGTACTATTTTGAAAACGGGAATAAAAAGTTCATCCAATTCTGCGTCAGTTTGCTTTCAAGATTTTTTTCGTTTCTCTGATAATAAGGGTGGGGGAGCTGGTAAATAAATTATTTTTAAAATTGTTTTAACTTCCGTACCCATTATCCAAATTTACTCAACTTTAGTTCGTTTGACAGAGAATCTTAAGCTTATTAAAAAAATTATTTAAGTGATGATCGCTAGTTCTTACCTTTTTTTCCAGAGGGCGCTGTTCGTAAAAGTTTCAGTTTTTTCAAATTTTCTTAAAAAAATTAAATGGTACGGCATACTTTTTTACGGCAGTTTTAAAGAGTATAAAAATAGCTAAATTTTGGCGAAAACCGCGTTCTGATATCTTTATTCGTTTTCGAGTTATTTTCAAATAACCTATTTTTTTTCAAAAATTAATGTTAGCCATTAAACAAATGCTTTTTTTCTGCGTAAAATCTTAGCTAAGTAGGCCTTGAAAACAATAAAATACTTTTATTTTAATTTAAAACTTACCGCATTTAAAAGCAAACGTGCTAAAAGCAAGATGAAACAAGAACACTATTAGAACACTAACTCTATTAAACAGAAATTATGATAAAACACATTATTGTTTAAAAAGAGAACAAAAACGAAATGTCTTTACAAATGTTCAAAATGCTTTCCATTATTTTTAATGCAACGATTTAGCCTACGGTGGGTGCTTAATACGGCTGCTTCAATTTCAGGTCTTGGAATTTAAGTAATAGCATTTTGAATCCTTTCAATCATATTTTCTGGGGTAGAAGGACGTGTCTGAAAAACAATGTCTTTTACTCTTCCCCATAAATAAAAATCGAGCACAGTAAGGTCTGGGGATCTAGCTGGCCATGGTAACAAACTTTCCCTTCCTATCCAACGGTTTGTGTGATTCTGGTCTAAAAAGTTACGAACTCTCTGAGAAAAGTGTGCCGGACATCCATCATGGTGAAACCATATGTTAATTCTTGTTTGTAGAGGAACGTTTTCTAAAAGAGCCGGTAAGACGTTTGTTAAAAAGTTCAAATAATTCTCTTTGTTTCAAAAACCACAAAAAATAAACGGTCACCCAAAATGCCACACCACACATTCACACTCCATCGATTTTGATGATCTACTTTACTCATCCAGTGAGGATTATCTACGGACCAATAATGCATATTATGCAAATTGACACCTCCAATGCTCGTGAACGTAGCTTCGTCAGTACATAGTATGTGGAACAAAAAATGGAGATCTTCGTCGACCATCGTTCTTAACCAGTAATAGTGGTCTAATCTTCTGTCAAAATCAGTTTCCGAAAGAGCCTGATGCAATACAATATGATATGGGTATTAAAATTAGATGCACCGACGTTTTACTAATTCCTAAATCCAAAGCTATTATTCTGGTGCTTACATGTGGATTGATCTGAAAATATGCAAGTAAATTGATAATATTCTCTTTTCAAATTCGCCAATATCTTCTAGGCGCTGGAATAGGATGCACCCGTCCTGTTTAGCGCAAACATCTAGACAAACGGGTAAATACTTTTCTTCTAAAATGCCTTCTATCGGGATAGTTAGTAGCATATTCTCGTTCAGCTAAACAAGCATTTTCAAAACACTGGAAATAAACGGCTAACATGTCATAGGCTTCCGCAGTGTAATAAGACATTTTTATTAATTCAGTTAATTAACAATTGAAAAAAAAATACAAATCTGGACAAATCATAAACTAGTTGTAGAAATTGTTAAATAATCAATGGGTTGTAGATTGACGAAATTTTGTTTCCATGGCAATCTGGATCAAAGTAAGGAATGGTTTTTGCTAAATAAAGTATTAATTTTATTTCTTTATGTTTGGAATAAAAATAAAAAATTAAAGAAAAATAAAAGTATTTTATTGTTTTCAAGGCCTACTTAGCTAAGACTTTACGCAAAAAAAAGCATTTGTTTAATGGCTAACATTAATTTAAAAAAAAAGTAATTTGAAAATAACTCGAAAACCAATAAAGATATCAGAACGCGGTTTTCGCCAAAATTTAGCCATTTTTATACTCTTTAAAACTACCGTAAAAAAAGTATGCCGTACCATTTAATTTTTTTAAGAAAATTTTAAAAAACTGAAACTTTTACAAACAGCGCCCTCTGGAAAAAAAGATAAGAACTAGCGGCTATCACTAAAATATTTTTTTTAATAAGCTTAAGATTCTCTGTCAAACGAACTCAAGTTAAGTTAATTTGGATAATGGGTAGGGAAGTTACAGCAATTTTAAAAATAATTTATTTACCAGCTCCCCCCACCCTTATTATCAGAGAAACGAAAAAAATCTTGAAAGCAAACTGACGCAGAATTGATGAACTTTTTATTCCCGTTCTCAAAATAGTACCTTAATGAAACAATTTTTAAGAAAATTCAAATTTATTGTTTTGTCTTAGCAGTTACGCCATCTAGCGGCCATTCTAGAAGCTTTAAAATATTTTCTTTATTTTCTTTGGCCGATTTATAATTAAATTTTTTCCTCGAGGCTCTGGGCCTATGGTTTCCGTAATAACTTACCTCGCCACCCTAGTGGGACACCCTGTATATATATATATATATACATATATATATATATATATATATATATATATATATATATATATATATATATATATATATATATATATATATATATATATATATATATATATATATATATATATATTAAATTCAATCATAATTTGAACATATTTTTTTTATATAGTTTATTTAGTATTAAACTTTCGAAACATTTCTCTCATAAAACTATGTACTTCTTCTAGGCTTAAAGCCATTCTTATTTAAATTGTGGTATTTACCCATTTACTTAATACTCTAAGATATGATTAAATTAAAGTTTAAACATAAATTCAACTGAAAAAAAAAATCATGTTAAAAATATCATTAAAATTTTCTCAAGATCATTCCGAATCAGTAACTGTCTTTATAAATTAATAATATTATTTAAATCGATAATACAAATATTTAAACGATGAGCTATAAATACACATAGTAGCATAGGAGATTAAGAAATGTTAAGCGTCCTGTCAGGTATATAACACCCAGATAAAGGAGGCATTTTTTTCTTCAATTAAATAAAGATTAAATTTTATTTTAGTTAAAGTTTCAAGTAGATCGAAATTGGTACAGTTAATGGACCAAAAAAATTAATTAAAATATCCGTGCCACCAGGTTATTCCCCATTGCCTCAAAGCCCATGTGTATTAATTTGTTTCATTCAATGAATAGAACATTTTAAATTAATGTTTAAATAAATCGGTGCTAGTATACTTACTTGTACCAGAAAAATATTGTTATTTGCCAAATATTTAAAGGCCAAAATCACTTTTTTGCTTATATTACCTTTAATACTTATTTTATTAAAAATATGTTTATAACCTTTTTGAAAGAACTTTATAAAAGGCATATTTTTAATTGTTGATTATTACATTTTTTCGTAACCCTTTTAGTTTTTTTAAGACATAATTATGGGTTTTTTAAATTTAAATCGTTAATATTTCAAAAACTATAAGAGCTACAAAAAAAAATATAGAAAAGAAAGTGAGAAAGTTTTATTAGACCATTAATTTTAATTATATCCTTTTTTTCCTAAAATCAATATGGTATCACAACTTTAGCAAGAACGAAAACGAAAGGGGGAAGAATGGAAAAGAATTTAAAGTCCAAAGGCGGAGAAAATTTATTCATAAAAAAAAATTAAATAAAAAATATTTAAAGATATTTATTTAGTTATTTTATATATTTATTTTATAAAACATTGTACAGGATGTTTAAAACAAGTTGGCACTATTTCTATGCTCCTTACTATAAAAGATAAGTTTTAAATTAATTTTTTAGTATGGTGACTATGAGACTATGAGATATAAAATTTAAAAACCAGCAACTTTTAAGACCGTGATATTCATCAAGACATATTGTTTAGTTTTAGCTCCGATGTAATTTTGGCCATTTATGCCCCTACACAGAAATTTAGTGTTTTGGGCGTTATAGACAAATTAAAGTCACCTTTTTAAGATTTGGCAATTAACTAAGCAAAAACGATTTAAAAAATAACAAAGTTATTATTTAATTTCTATATCCAAAAATGAAGTTAAATAGAAGGTCGGTTAAGTTAAAAAAAATATATAATAAAATGGTGTAAGACTGCTTCATTTATAGATTATAGATTTTAAAATTCATCGCATCGATTGCAAACAAAATCTGAAGGGTTTATACACAAAAGGGTGCGGGTAGCTGTATTCCGAGAACTATAAGAGTACTTTTTTAAAATGTAAGTCAGTATTCACCCAACTTTAGTCTATGTTCACAATATTTTTACCTTGTTTACGAAATTCCGTTTCTTAATTAATGTCTATACCTCCTCTGATCTACACTTGGCTTTTCTAACAGCATTTTTCGATAATTCCGACACTTTTTCCAGTAAAATCCATTCTTTTTTAGACGTATTCGCAATGTTTCGCGCCCACGAGAAAATTCGGTAACTTTTTTAAATTTTTGTAAAAGTTTTTTGAGTTAGTACCTCATTCCACTTTAAATAAAATCTCTTGACTAATCGTCTTACGATAGACAAATCAAACCCTTGCAGATCTTTAGTCAATAATTTTATATTATGATTTTTGTCTGGCGAAGATAGTCGGGTTGATGGATTGCTTTGCATTCTATCGTGGTCCTATTTCCTAATCCTTCTTGTAGTGATTTCCGCAATACCCGCATACATTGCAGCTCGGCCCGTGTCATTTTTTAATGGCAGTTTAAAACAGTTCTTTCGAGCCTTCTCATCGCAAATTCTTATTATATTAGCAACTACCTCTCTAGCCTGACTATAAAGAACTTATCTTTTTAAAAAACTCATTTAAATTAATTTCAAATTACCAGTTAGTATTAACCAATAGTTACCTGAAAATTAATTACAAATTGCTACTTGCGAGTTAATATGTTTTTTTTCTTATTTTGTATGAAACATTGGCGGATGTAATTTATTTATGTTGCTGAAATGTAGCCATCTTTGTTACACCTAAAAACTCGCCACTATTGTTAAAAATCACTATTTTTTAGATGTGTTTAGATTTTACCATTTTATCCCATCAACTGCCTTGATTTATAGTGATTTTTCCATCATATATCAAATGGCTAAAAATCAACGTTTTATTTAATTGATTGTCCTTATATTGATAAAACCTAATAAGGTGAGTAAGGAATGTAATTTCCCTTATATACAAATAGCACTTACTATATTTGCAGGATCCACTTAAACCGAATTAATAGAAGTGGTTCATTATAAATTAGTTCAATAAAACGACTTTTTCTAAACAAGTTTATGAGGGTTTAAAGAACTAAGTAGAAAACGACTTTAGATACCTATTAAAAATTTAATATAGGAGAGCAAAAATCATTCCCTTTATCTTTAATTGCTTTTGCTTAGTAAATCAAAATGAAAAAAAAAATTTTTATTTTTTTCATTTTATAAATATACAGGGTGTCCCGGAAGGGGCAATTTCGGAATGTAATAGAAAACCTAAAAATAAGACTTTTTTCCTATGAGCTTCCCTACGGAGAATAGGTACATACCGGACGCCCCTGAAAATGTTTTTTTAAATAACTTTAAAATACAGGCGTAATTTAATATTTTTTAAATTGTTTGGGTTTCTAGATAAGTCTTCTTAAAATGAACCCATTAAATCATATTTGGCTTATTTAGTTTGCCAGAGGCGAACTAGCTCTGACACAAGTTGAATTTTTTAACACCTGTATGATAAAGGCTCAACAATACTATTTTTAGATAGCTTTAACCTTAAAATAAAATATGTTGAACGATAAAATCAACGTTTAAGAAATAAAATATCATGGTTG